>WEKX01016098.1:131294-145351 GCA_013390025.1 Pitta sordida
GGCCTTCTTAGCCACCTGGGCACACTGATGGCTCATATTGAGTTTCCTATCGATCAGTACACCTAAGTCTCTCTCCACTTCACTAGTCTCAAGCCACTCCTCTCCCAGCCGATAGCGGTGCATGGGGTTGTTATGGCCGAAGTGAAGAACACGGCACTTAGTCCTGTTGAACCTCATACTGTTGGAGCCTGCCCATCTCTCCAGCCTATCAATGTCTGTCTGGAGGGCCTTCCTACCCTGCGGCACTGATATGGAGAATTATGGCATCACAGAATCACAGAATATTCTGAGTTGGAAGGGACCCACAAGGATCATCGAGTCCAACTCTTAAACTGCACCACTGCCTTCCTGGCGGGAATCGAACCCCCGGTCTCCTGCATGAGAGATGGGGACACTCACCACTGTACTAAAGTGGATTTCAATCTTTTTTGGAGGACCCTTGCAGGACACCCATCTGACATGAAGAAGCTGGACCTGCTGCACATTCCCAGCTGGGCAGCCCCGGCCCGCTGAGTGAGATTTGATGGTAAAGAGCAGAATATTACAGTTGAGCCAAATTTTAATAAGAAAACTTTTTTCTTACACTCTATCTTTAGCAGAGGAACAAAATTATGCTAAAAACTACTAGCTTAATTGGTAAATAGGCCGACTCAGTTGGCAATCTAATATTGCAGATAGAGCTATGGAAAGGTAGAAAACAAGGTTTAGCCTCCCAATTTCTTAATGATTAGGTCATTACTTGGCTAAATCCTCTCATTTATCCCCACAGTTAAATGTCATGAAAGCTAATTTGATGTTCATAATTGCACCTTCAAAATCCAGGAATGTCGCCAATACTAAGGCTTGTCTTCTTCATCTAGAAAAACATATAAGAAGATAAAATTAAAAATCCCCGAAAATCTCCAGAAGAGATTATGTTCTAAGCTCTGTTTAGACCAGAAGTCATGGTGACCCTAAAAATGCTGACAAACAAGCAGCTCTGTACTGGTTGCCAAACTAATGTGATATCTATTCTTTCACTTCCCCATAGAGAGTAGTTTAGTGCTCAGTCAAAGGGTTGTGGATACTCCTGGATGCTCTCCAGCTGCTCTGAAGTATTCAGACTTTCCATCAACTCTGGTTGCATCCTTTAAGGCACACAGTCAACAGCCTTGAAGTTCAAAGCATAGACAGACACAGTAACACCTCCCTGCAATGTAGGAACACTGGAGGTTCAGGGAGGGAATCTTTTTACTCCCTGCATCTCAGTGCAACCTCATTATGGCTAACAATATGTGGTCACAGAAAAACACAATAACCCATATTACAACATTCTGTTTCCAAAATCCTGAAGCACAGCTACAACCCAGAGCAGTTTGTGATTCTAGATTCTCCAACTCAAGCCAAACAGCCAAACAACAAAACCTGGTAAAAATGAAGTGAGCAGTCTCACAGTTTTATTATTTATTTTTCACTTAGCAAAGAACACTGGAAAGGTAATAGTGGAGATGGATTGCCTGGAGCTCTAACAGTGCTTTACTTAGAGTTTACACAATGAGGATTCATACCTAATTACTTAATAACATTGATAGCATCATCAATCTTGCCTACAGAAAATGGCTAATCTACTTTAGCAGCAAGTTCATTAAAGGTTGAGTCCTTTTTTTTTTTTTTTTTTCTGCAAAAGAGGAAGGGGATCAAGAAAAGGACCCTCCAGAGAGCATTTGTAAACTATTCCTATAAACAAGCTAATATGGCACTTCAAAATTAGGAAGCAAGATAGGAATGGAAAAACCATAAATTGTTAAGAAAACATTATGGTGCATATACTTAGAAGGTTATTGCTTTCAAGATTAAAGAGTTTTAAATTAAAGTGGCTGAGGAAACATAAAATGTCTATCCACAAAAAAATGAGATTCTAGGAGGCAAATTGATGAAATGCCAAGCTGGCAGGAGGCCAGCATTGTCCAGTTTAGTTCAGCTAAGTAGAAAGGATAATGTCAGCTGACATGTTGGCAGCAAGGAAGGCCTAGGAGATGGATGACAGTTTAAACACAGACTGGTCTAGCAGTCAATGGAAAGCTTGTTGCAATGATCAGACTAATTATTCTATCTACTGGGATTTTGAGTATTTCAAAGTGACTACAGGATCCGTATGTCAAGGAAGCAGTTGGAAAAAGGGCAATTCCATCAACTGAAAATGCATGACTGCTGACAAACCCATACGTAGCTCCAAGACAGACAGTAGGCTGCGTTCTCGTCAGTGTAACACTGAAGTTAATATAAATTACTTTACTGGCATCTTCAGAAATGATTCCAGAGTTACATAGAAACTACTAGTACGGCTATATTGAAATTTCCTACCAAAGGCAAAGTGAAGATTTTTATAAAGAAAATCCTCTGATCTGCAAAAATAAATTGTAGTTAATAGTTGATGGAATTTCATTCATGGAATAGATGGTGTGCAACGGTAAATGATCACACTTCCATGGTACTGGCCCTCTAATATTTTCCATGGAACAGTAGCAGTACATATTTGTAGAACTTCTGTCTCTTCAAAGCAGATGTTGAAACAGATTGCAAAACTACTAAGGTAAATAGTACAAATATTACTCACTAACTTACTAGACTGAAAATGAAAATCCAGTCTTGCTGTGCATCACCACACTCAGAGGAATTAATTGCAGGAGGAACTACAGGTCTTAGCCAGATGGGATCCCATCAGGGCACTGGCTTTAAAAACACTATGCTATTTAAAAATACTATATTATACTTGACTGGAGAGTTTTCAGAATAACCCCCAGTAACCAGGGATAGAGAAAAGATTATTCAAACTTGCAGCCAGACAACTGCAGTCTATAGAATCAATCACAATTTGTTTTTCTGTGAATGCATTTGGCTTTTAATTTCAATTTAAGTTCTATGATGGAGGTCAAATGAACATCTAACTAGATAAAGGTATGACTTAAAGGTTTATGCAAATCAACCCTTTTCATGAGTAGCATGGAGGAAAAATATGAAAATGTACTAATTTTTTTCTGTGGTTCAGTTTCAACTTCAGAAAATCAATTTAAACATTTCATCTTTGATGAGCTCACTTCCTCTGTTGTCAAATGTCAGCATGATAATTTGTGATGGGTTTTTTTGTTTATTATCATCTCTAAGGTAAAAAAGACTCCTCTGCTAACTTACATAACAAGCAAGTAAATTTACATATTAGGGATGTGTTTAAGGTCCCTTTCCTCTCTGTTATAACAATTACACCAATGATATATTTCAGGAAACAAACAGTTCCCTGACAATATATCTGGCTGTTTCTTTAACTTTCTCAACACAGTAAAACAGACATTCCTTAAATTAAAAGGTAGACATGAAATTTAATATAGCCACAATACATCAGATTGGAAGATTACTATCACATCTTCCCACAGATTTCAATTAAAGACTTAGGTCATGAAAGTAATTGATGGAATTATTTCTCCAACTCTCTGTACTTCTTCTATCCTAACTCTCAAACTATTTGCCTGCAACAATATCATTCTTGCCACACTTTTAGAAATATTGTAAACTGTTATAGATCTAATCACATTAAAAGAAATGAGATTTCCGTAGGCAGCAATTCTTGTTAAAGCACTAACTAAAACTGGGTGCATCTCAAGCAGTCGCACAACAATCACTAACAAGTTTGCAATGTTTGGTGCAAGACCAGGAAATGCAAAATGGAAGTCAATGTCATAATCAACAGGCAACCAGCTGCCTCACTTGAATGCTGAAAGGGGTTAGAGGGCAAAGTAGAAATCAACATAATAGCAGCCAGAACAATTTTAAGAAGTTTGTGAAGAATACTAAAAGGAGATGAAATGTAAGTAAGAGAAACATTTTTCTATTATTTTTTATAATGCTAAGGAGGCGCTAAAGGATAAATGGGTTTTAAAAACTCCCAGTGCCATCTGTCTGGCGTACTGTATTCCTCAAGAAGGCCAATCAGATAAAAACTGTGGAGGTAATTGAAAAGTCTGTAATTCCATTGAATAATAATTTCCTTTTAAATTGACTTGGCAATCATAATGTAGCAGAGACAAAAAATTCAATTAAACAACAGATATTGGATGTTTTACTGAGATGCAATATTACAGATTGTAAACTTCAGTGCAGAGAATAGAACAATCTAGATGAACAGGTCAAAAAAGTCAGAGTTTGCTGATTTCACTTCTCTCCATTTTTTAATGCATGCCCTTGAATAATTACAGCTGTGTTCCATGAGGTGGTAAGAATAAGCAGTTCTCATTAATTTCATTAGTTTTGGGTTTCTCTGTTACTCTAGTTGGAGGAAAATAATATAAATAGAGGATCAGCAAATAACTCCTTCAAATATCTAATAAATTCAGATTGGGCACTTATAGTTTTGGGGGAACTTCCTGAATTTTCCTCCTGCTGAAATGCTCTTGTTGCCAGCAAGGGAAGCTGTGTAAAGTTAAATTTCCACTTGCCTGTTTAGAATCAAGATGAAAAAGAGGCAATTTCTATATGTATAAACTGACTAGTTTACACACATTGCTCATCTTTTGACATTTTTCCAGACTTTACCTTGTTTTCAGGTGTCTACAAATCAGTGTCACTTGTTTCTACAATGTTGCTCTTCAAATAGGAGATGCATTTTGTGTGTAAATAAGACCAGTTACAAACACATGAATTTTACTTTACTTTTCTAGAATAAGATTTGAAAATTCTTCCATTCTTTTGTACTTTCCATTGGTATTCTGGAAGAAAATTATGTGAAAGTAGTATACACCTAATTTATCCAAAAAGAAATTACTTCGGAGGAGTCTGACAAGGACTCATTTTTTTCTTTCATTCCTTCTGTCACATTTGCCACCCAAGTACAACATCACAATTTGTGACAAAAGTGTGTCTTATGGTCGAGCTGCTATAACAGAGCACTTAATTAAATTATTCATTTCTACCTGTAATGGAAGGCAGTATAATATTTATTTTCATTCTCAGAAATTTAGAAAGAGAAAAGAAGCATTCCAATTCCTTAATAAGTAGAGTTAGCGTAAAATCGAGACACATTAAATTCATTTCATATTCAATAGCCTTTTGACAGGTAATTGCCATGCTACTTGCATGTCAGTGAGATGGTAGTAAACTTCAAACCACTGAAGCATCACCTTCCCTTCCCTGGTTGCAGCACCATGGTCTTCAAATCCCGGGTTGGGGGAGGTCCCACACACTGGAGATTTTGCCCTTGTAACATCGTCTTGTTAGAGATATTGTCATGGCAAACGTATGAATGGTTGTAGAAAGCTCTTGATGAAGCTCCGTTTCATCGCTGTTGTTAGTTACTGTCAGTACCTGGTGGATAGTTTAATCAGTCAGATTTACCCTGATAACCTAGTAGTGAAGAACTACTTCAGCTTCCTGAGCTCTCCAATCCTCTATTAACAACCCTGTTCTTTAAGAATGGTAAACAAATGGAAGGACTGAAAACAGGTTAAAGCTGGGAATTGACATGAAGAGTGGTTGTTCACCTCCAGAGAATCTCTGATCAGTTCTGAGTAGGAACTCTACTCTAAGCGTCAGAAACAAGCAAAGGGTCCAACTCATTTCCCTCTGTGGCTCAGTTTTGCTCTGGCATAAAATTTGGCCAAAAGACAACCTAGTCTGTCATTTGCTTGGAGAAAAAAAAAAATTAAGGAAAAGAAATCAAGACTCCCATGAGTTCTGTTTTGTTGTTTGGGTGTTTTACAAGGATGTAAGGAAGATTTATACCTGTTGAGGACTTCAACAACTGTTCAGATAAGTGACATTTATCAAAGTGTATTACAGTAATACCTCACCCTTTGCAAGGAATGAGTCTTGTCAGGGTCTCGCAAAATGTCTGAATCACAAACATGTGTGTGTCATTAATATGCATACAGGCCACACCCATCACTCCACCCCCAGCCAATCAGGAGTGCTGGAGAGGATTTTTCACTCCTCCCCATGGTCTCTCAGAGCACAAGGGAGCAAAGGGAAGCATTTATCTGCTCTTTCTGCCTGAGGAGACTCCCCAGAGAATCCCCAGGCTTCTCTTTGGCCAAGCTGCCACTTCCACTGCTGCCACTGGGCTGCTGCCACCGTGTATGCTTGCCTTGTCTCTGCGGGGGGGAAGGGGGTCTGCTTAGTGCTCTTGGAGCCTGGGAAACCTTAACTTGTGGGCACATCCCACAGCTTCTCTGTCCCACCTCTGCCCTGTCCCAGCACACAGTGCTTGCCCCACTGCCGCTGCAGCCAGCCCAGCCCCACTTTCAAGGGGCACTTTCCCTGGGGCTACATCATCACCAGGTGCGCTGGACATGCAGTCTCTGGGCACAGACTGCGTTGGCTTCCCCACCTGTAGCCATAGAAACAGTAACACACTCAGCAGCAGTCAGTCCCCCAGCTGGGCTTAGAGTATCAGGGGACAGCATGCCTTGTGATGGTGCTGCCCTGGGTCTCAGCAGCTGCCCGGGGCATACCATGGCGTGAGCCTTCTACTGTAGAGACCAGGCATGGAGACACAAAGGAGTGGCGCAGGGACTGGGGCATGGTGTCAGAGGACCATAAAAACTATGGGAGTGAGAGGTGCCACGCGCTCTCCCCACTGTGCCGGGCCAGTCCCACCCCACAGGGAGCCCCAGCACTGCCCCTCAGTGAAGCAGAGGCACTGCACATGCATTGGCTGGGAAGCTCCACAAATCACTGAGGCAGATATGTGAGAAAAATTTCTTGAAAATCAGCAAGGTCGCAATGGAGGGGTTGCAATGCAGAGAGGTATTATTGTATAAAGTACTTGTTTGGGATGAAGTTGTGAACAAATGAAGAAAGCTAACTCTTGCTTCCACTTTCTATCAGAACACTTTTCTCCCAGGCACACACTTTTGGATTTAGCTAAAGGCAGGTTCCTACTACACTCGAAGAATATAGCAGTAGCACCTTTAGGGTAGCTGAAAATCTATATTAGGTTTATTCAGCTTCACTCAACAAGAAAAGAAAGAAAATGACTCAGCAACATTATTTATGATCATAATCAGCCTTGAGACACGGCAATGTGCTCAAGGATACCTTACTTCACAGAGACTGGATATCCTGAGAACAAAAGCAGATAATTGCTCTTGACAATGGTCTGAAAAGTTGAAAGAGAGAAATTTGAAGATGACTCTTAAAATATATCACAGGTACTGTATGCTGGTTTTCAGATAAGGAATATATGAGGAAGATGAAAAGGGAAATTTATTTACTTTGAGGTTGGGTTAATAGCTTTCAGGAATTCACGGTAACACTAAATATATTATTAAACAGCTGCCACCACCTATTACTATAAATTTACTTGAAGGAACAGGTAAAACATCAGCTTACTCTTGTCTCTTTTTTTCCCGCCAATTTCTTTTTTCTTTATTTTTATTCCAGTTCAACTTTAAAATAAACTAAATATTTATACGCAAAGCACTGAATAGCACAGAGGTATGAATACTCAGTGACTCATTTCTAGCCCAGTTACATAACTATAACTGAGATAAACAGTAACCAATATGTAATGATTAGTTAGTGTTAAACCTGTTTTCAGAAGATACAGAATATTTAAGTATCATGAGATAACATTAATTGGTACTCATTCACCTAAGGAGAAAAACAGGGTGTTAGTCATTTAAAAATCAGAACAATGTAAGACATAAATACATATTTTACGCTTTCTCAGGTTGTTAAATTTCACAATATCATTTTATTACATGCCTGATGCTAATTGGCTGCTCCTGAGAAAATTGATACTTAGGTATTTTTAAGGAATAGAGACCTACTAGAAAAACAAAACAAAACATGTTAAAGTTAAATCAGAGTCCAAACCATAACTGCAACAACTTAAATTAAAAAACTAAGCTAAACCAGCAAACCAACCAAAATAAAAATAATAGTCCTTCAGGGAACACAGAATTATTCAGTGTTATAAAGCTTAGAAACTTAGATATAAAGTTGATTTTAACTTGTCAAGGTAGAAAAATGCACTGAACACATTATTTCTTTTTTGTGTGTGATTTCATGAGTAGAAGCCACTTGGGGAAAAGGCAGTTAATCAAATTTAAAATCACAAATAATAAATTGCAATTAGTATGCACTGATGATAATCATATGGCTATTGCACAAATTCAAGTTGTTCATTCCTATACTGGGTGATTTAGAAATTAATCTGTTGATTTCACTAATGGCCATAAATATCCTTATATTTCCTATCTTTTCCAAATATTTAGGATCTGCAATCATAAGGCTCATTTCATCAAAGAACATTGCCTGTACACTGGGAAAAGAATCAGAAATCAAAACAACCAGATGGCCAGGGGACCTTAATCAGGACCTCCTACAAGAGGATCTCTCCCAAGATATGTTGGAAAACAAAGCCAAGCCATCAAACTGGCAATCTGTGGTCACAACAGGAAAAAGGAAAAGGACAGCACACAGCACAGTAGAAACCCTTACATGAATTACCATGAACACCACATAAGAGAGGAGAGATGAAAAAACAAAGCAAAGGGAAGATCTCTGCAGTTGTCCTGGTAGCAGTGGGAATTTTGGTGTCACTGCCACTCGAGGAGATAAATTTGTTTTCTGCTTTACTAGAAAGCATACCACAGCTCAGAATTGAGGAGAAAACTTGTGTCTGAATATTCTAGAAGACAGAGAAATAATGAAACTGATTGGTCTTTTTAGAAGTATCCAAATTAGGATCACACAGAAATTCCCACTCAAAATGGAATCGTTATTCTATGTAACCATTACAGGTACAATCAAGCTTGCTACAGAGTGTCTATCTGTCCATAATCATGTAGGGGGATTTAGAATGAAGTTTAAACATAAACTGATTACTCCGGGCACAGATGCAAAATTTACTTGAACACACCTAATGAGAACTCCAACATTTAATTTGGGGACAACTGCAACAACTCCTTTGACCCTGAAGGGGTGGCCTGTCTCAGATGGTAACTAGGCTCACTGCTCTCTCCCTGCATGGGCTGGAACTCAACTCCTGCTCTGGAACACTCCTCTACATAAGTCTGACTGCTCTGCAAGCCTGTTAACCAGATTATTATAAAGTAAACATTGATTACAAAGTAGATAAATAATAATGATTATAACAAATAAAAATGGTGTTGACTGGCTCATAAAGTTGGGGTTGTTCAGCCTGGAGAAGAACAGGTCATATGGAGATCTCCTAGCAGCCTTTCAGTATCTGAAAGGGGCCTACAAGTAAGCCAGATGGGGACCCTTCATCAGGAACTGTCGTGATAAGACAAGGAGTAAAGGGTTCAGAATTAAAGAGGGGAAATTCAAGTTAGATATATGGGAGATACTCTTTACTGTGAGGGTTGCCCAGAGAAGCTGTGGATGCCCCATCCCTGGCAGCTTTCAAGTCCGGGTTGGATGGGGCTCTGAGCAACTTGGTCTAGTGGGAGATGTCCCTGTCAATGGCAGGATAGTTGGAACTAGATGTTCTCTACGGTCTATTGCAACCTAAACCATTTTATGATTCAATGATAAACACACATATTTATATACAAATATGTATGTGACATACATGCGCAAGTTACAGGCCGGTAATACTTCAGAGTGAATGCTACAGGTTTCATGGACATTGAGAGCCAAATCCCCAAATGATGTAAATTCATAAAGGTTAATGGATCAAAAGCTATTTTACTGTTTCTTTCTTCAACACTGTAAGACTTTGCCTCACAAATGAATTAACTGTATCAGCTCAAAGACTGCAGTAAAAGTAGCAGTGTATACATTCTAATGATATGGTTTAGTCACTATTTTTATATCAGATGTGAGAGTGTGATACCCTTTTCCAAAAGTGAGGCTTGATTTTGAGTATTTCATGTTTCGAGGTGTTCCAGAGACCTTGTTTTTAAGACCTAGTCCTCTTCACTGTGACTTGCTTTGAATATCAAAGGCTCCAGGATCCAAATCACCAGTCACTAGAAATCTAGGTCATAACTTTTCAGTTGTATTTCTCATTGTTTCATTTTACTAGGCACAGCTCACCATGATAGCTGCTAAACTCCATTATGGCTGGAATGTCAATGTTTAACACGTTTCTCTAAACTGAACCATATGATTTTGTGTTCCTACCACAGAGTGATTGCACTCCTTTCCTCTACTTTTAGTACTCATTTTGATAAACTATACTGCCATAGTAATAACCCTCAAGTCTCAGAAGCTATTGCACACTAAAAATAAATGTTGCTGTTTTGAAAAGTGGATGTACAATACATCTCAGATCTCAATCTTGAAATTTTTATAAAAAGCATACTGCAATACAAAATAAAACTACTGTATAAATTATCTGTTAGCAAATGGTATTCTGCAATTTTGCTTATTATCCAAAGTGAAATGGATCTTCATACTAAATTTTCAGACTACATTCCTCTTCCTTTAATATAGATGGAATTGTTGATATAAAGAAAACAAAACACTCGAACATCCACCTTTTTAACTATTTCAGCACAGTATAACATTCTACATTTGCATTGACATTTATTTAAACAGGAGGATATGTATGGAATTACCTTTTTGCCTAATTCATGTTATTTATGAAGAGTATTGGAGAACCAGAAATTGTAAAAAGGACTGGAAGGTGGTAGCCTGTGAGAAACAAAAGACAAAAGATGAAGTTTAGAAGCTCTTAAAGTGTTGCTGCATAGACACACAGGGTTCTGAGTCCCTTTCCACTACTGCACAGAATCCTGCCTTTGAAGAACAGCTAAAGCTGTGATTCAGTGTTATCAATAATGTGCACTGGATAAAATGAAATAATCAAATTCAAATGATATTATGTATCAAAGTGACATTTTCCATTAATCTTTCTTTTTCAGCTTTGAGATAGAAATATGAAGCAGTTTTCTTGTCTTAGATAACTGGATTGACAACCTACCCAACATAAGGTAAATATATTGCCATTGAGCATGAAATACAAGTCTAAGGTCATCTATAGGAAAAATATAATTTTTATATAGTTTATAAATCTGTTTTCTAAGTAAGATAGGAAAGAAGGTTGACATTGGGTTTAGGTCATGAAGCTACCAGATTTTATAAGGTAACATTTCAAGTTCACAGAATTACACCTGGATTACATAGACAAGGAGAGAAAATCCTTTCTGGTGGGGTCTGATCACCACTCAAGCCATTACAGAAAAGCAGAATATGAAGCAGAGTGTTAAGGAACACATAGTGTTTTTAAACGAAGTAATCGTGTAAGATACAAAAAGCAATAATGGCTGACAGATTTACCTTAACTTCACCCCTATGTCTTAAACTACTCATCTTCCATAAATATATTAGACATAAAAAATAGATAACCTAGTGGTTGGGACAGACATGTCCATGGAACCCATTTTGCTGGAGTAGTATTGATAAAAAGTGGCAGTATTCATTTGCAAGACTTGGTAAAAAGTGTCCTTGTATTGTCTCAATTAAATGCTCTGGTTATAGCAATATAGTATGGATTTTTGCAAAAATTTGAATTGGTTTACCTTCTGTTTACAGCCAGCACCAGAACAAGAGGACATGGCCTTAAACTACGCCAGGGGAGGTTTAGACTAGATGTTAGGAAGAGCTTTCTCACAGAGAGAGTGATCTCTCTTTAGAATGATCTGCCCAAGGATGTGGTGGAGTCACCATCCCTGGAGGTGTTTAAGAAAAGACTGGATGAGGAACTCAGTGACATGGTCTAGATAATGGGAGGCTAAGATGAGTAGTTTAAGATGCCCATGGCTCCGGGGTTCTGGGTTCAATCCCTGGGTGGACGTTCACTTGGGAGTTGGACTAGGTGATTCTTGTGGGTCCCTTCCAACTCAGAATGTCCTGTGATCCTGTGATTTACACTGAAGTCTACAGTGTGAGGCTTGGGCTGGTTTCAAGAGGGGAGCAAGTTGTGACCTTATTCCACAGGTATATAATATCTAGTCCCTACATGGGCAAATGACAATGTAGGCTACTGAGAGGGAGAGACACTGGGTTCCATACCAAAAAATGAGCAGATCTTTGAAATTCTGTAGTGTTAAATCTGATTGTTGTTACTCAGATGGGAAATGAAAATGTTGAAATGACATAATTTCAAAATTCAACGAGTCTGTTGTAATTGAGACATGTTTTCAGGGGCACATGAAGAGCAGTTAGCAAGGCATGTAGGTGAAGGGCACAGTGGATCTGATTTTTCACTTCTGAAGCATCTTTGTTTCATTTTTTACAGCATAGGGAATGCTCCCAAATCCTTGAGTTTTCTATGCATGGAGCTATGAAGAGAGGGATAACATTTTTACTTACACATATCAGTAATTCCAAGAGATGCATCCTGGTTGGCAGTATCTGCAAGAGGAATATGCCCACATAAAAACTCAGATAGTTCCTGAGATACCTGGAAAGACATTTAAACAACATGAGAAGTGTATAGAACTGTCTGTTTTTCACAACACCGTCAGTAACAGCAGCTGAAGAGGGGGAGAGTATTGAACTAGGAAGTCTAGTCTGGACTTAAAGTTACACTTGGGCATGAAACACTCTATTCACTCTCAGCATCTTAGTTTGTGAAAGGGGTACGATAGGGTCTCATTCCATTAATATAGCAGATGTTTGTTAAACACAGAAATTATGGTAACAAGTAATTATCCACAAAACAAAAATTATTTCTTTGCACAAAAAAACAAACAAACAAAAAAAAACTGAAACAAAAAATCCCACCGCTATTCTTGAAGAGCAAAATGCTAATAGATTCAGATGGCATAGAGTACAACAGTGCAGTGCTCAACAGAAATACCGAGCAGCTGATTATGTTGCCTTGTGACTATTTTAGATTTGCTTAATTAAAATTGCAACCATGAAACAAGATTATGTCATTTTAAAAGAAGGTAGGCTTTTAGAGGGCCTAATCAAGAAAGATTATCCAGTTATGCTTCTGAGCCCAGGAGAAAAAAAAATAAAGGGATATTTTGTTAAAATTCATTAAGTCTGACTCACATTGCCTACAAATATTTGGCTTTTAGTACCATAAAAGAGATTGTTTTATTGCTTGGATTACAAAGAGGTGAGCCAAGACCTGCAGGCTCTGCCACCAATACCTTGTATGATCCTTGGAAAGATACATCATCTCCTTGAGTACTGTTTTCTTCATAAAAGAAAAAGAAAGAGGGAGGGAGAGAGAGAGAAAAAGAGATGAGAAAAGTAGCACTAGCGTGCTCTCAGAAAGGTGTTGAGATGTTAATTGTTTGATTAATTTTCTTTAATTTTATTGAGAGACTGAAAATGAAAGTGCCATATTAATGAGAGCTATTTGTACTATTAAGTGATAGAATTAAAATGTCTAAGACAAAGGGTGCATAACACTTTGGCCAAACAACAGAAGTCCAATTTCACTTGTTAAATTAAATTATTTAGAAATGGCATCAAAATATCATGGTAGAGAAAATATTTAGTACAGTAATCCCTCAAATACAGGGTGGGTGTCGGTTCCGGAAACATGCCACAGTAAGCTAAATCCACAAAGCAGCAGTAAATATGGTTAAAACTGTAAAGAGACAGGGAAAAAACCCACGATGTATTGAACCCGCAAATGGCGAACCAGGAGTAGTGTGGAATTACTGTACAACATGAAAAAGCTCATTCCAGTCATACGGAACTACCTTTCGCTCATAACTGATTAAAATGAGAAGTATAGATATAGAAATCAATTAATGGGAAAAGTCATGGAACAGATAGTTCTGTGTGCTATTACACAGTAACTGCAAAATGACCATGACATTAGAACTAGTCAGCATGGATTTAAACCAGGTAGGTCTTGCCTGATCAACCTGATCTCCTTTTATGATCTGGTGACTCGCCTGGTTGATGAAAAAAAGGCCATGGATGTGTACTTGGATCTTAGCAAAGCCTTTGACACGGTTTCCCATGGCAAGCTTCAGGAGAAACTCTTAGAGCATGGAATGGATAGAAGCATTTCATGTTGGGTTAGGAATTGGTTGGATGGACAAGCTCAGAGAGTGTTGGTGAATGGTGTCACATCCAGCTGGCAG
>WEKX01016098.1:146535-169295 GCA_013390025.1 Pitta sordida
GAGGGTAGGAGGGCCCTTCAGAGGGACCTTGACAAGCTAGAGAAATGGGCAGACTCCAACAGTATGAGATTTAACAAGTCTAAGTGCCGTGTTCTTCACCTTGGACATAACAACTCCATGCATCACTATCGACGGGGGATGAGTGCCTGGAGAGTGGTGAAATGGAGAAGGATTTAGAAGTAATGATTGGCAGGAAACTTAATATGAGTCAACAGTGTGCCCAGGTGGCTAGAAGATTCTAGGTGATTCTAGTGAAACGGTAAAATTTTAATGAATTTTAGGAGGATTTTGGAAGAATTAGTGCATGTTAAAATCATTCACTAGGCCTATAACTTAAGATCAAATATTAAAGGTGAAAAATCTTGTTTCCCAGTCCTGGATGGTAAACAAAGAAGATTTTAGTTAAAACATGGTGCAAGAATGTGAAATATCAAAGCTGATTGGTCAAAAAGCTTAAAGCAAGGTTGAAATTCATGACATAATGCTGAAGGGATACATATTCATGGAGTAATTTCCATGTATATGAGGCATGGGTATAAAGATGGGTGGCAAACCTGGGATGGAGCTTTTTGCCTTTGGTTTTGGGACTTTTGGCACCTGACAGGGCTCAGGGACACATTGCTGGACAATGATATTCTTCCTTGTTCCTTGGGCCAAAAATAACCCTTTTCTATAGCTTGTAAACAATTACCTTGAGTCTAGACTGATTTTCCTTAAATCATACCTTCTTATGTCCAGGATTAATATCTTTCTCAATCACCTCCTTGATGTGAGATGATCTAACTACAGAATGGAAGAAGACTTCTGCCCTCTTTGGATATGTAAGTCCTATGAACCAGCTAGAATGGGAGGCTTCACTACCCATTCTTTCCTTTTACTCGATTTTTTTCTCCCTCTCTCTCTTTTGGCCCTCTTGTCCTTCCATTTATCCTACTACTAGCTGCTTTTCTTTTTTTTTTTTTTTTTNAGTGTGTTGATATTTGACAGACTTCACAATGGGTGATGAGAACAGCTGCTGTGCCTGTCTTTAACTGTAAGATTTGCAGCATGAGCCAGAAACAGAAACTACATTTTCAGTCTTTGCTGTCTTTTTGTTTCCTTCTCTCCTCTGTGTGCACATTGCTTTGCCTTCAACAAAAGCAACCACAAGATCTCAAATCCCTAGTACCTCACTTCTTCAGTTTTCCTCTAACAGTTATCATCCTCAGTACCCTCTAGAAGACTGTCAGGCATGATTTTTCTAAAAGCAAAGTAAAAAGAAAACCAGGAAATAATATTGGTCGTTAACGAGCAGTTTTTTATTTAATGTTTTGCAAGTCTGAGTGGATTCTCCCATCCCAGCACTTTTTATATCTTTAATTAAAACTTTAACAACATTTAATCTTATTTGCTATGAGCACAAGCAGGCTGAAGCCTGTATGTATGGAATACTGAATCCTGTTTTGATAAAAAAATAAATGCATTTTGTAGTGACAAAGGCAAATTAACCTCTGTAACTCATATTTTTTCAAACATGGCTATTAGAAAGGCATTATCAATAGACTCTAGTGACCAAAGCAGGTTAACAGTTCTACATAGGATGTTGTCCTGGTGTCAATTAGGATGGAGTATGAATTGAATTTAGAAATACTTGAAAAATATATAGAGAGAAATAAGAACTTTATTGGGAGAAATGAATAAAATTAATATAACATATATATATATANTGGATCTTAGCAAAGCCTTTGACACGGTTTCCCATGGCAAGCTTCAGGAGAAACTCTTAGAGCATGGAATGGATAGAAGCATTTCATGTTGGGTTAGGAATTGGTTGGATGGACAAGCTCAGAGAGTGTTGGTGAATGGTGTCACATCCAGCTGGCAGCCAGTCACTAGTGGAGTCCCACAGGGCCGTGTTAGGACTGGCACTGTTCAACATCTTTATTGACGATATGGATGAGGGAATTGAGTCCATCATCAGCAAGTTTGCAGATGATACCAAGTTGGGGGCAAATGTTGAACAGCCAGAGGGTAGGAGGGCCCTTCAGAGGGACCTTGACAAGCTAGAGAAATGGGCAGACTCCAACAGTATGAGATTTAACAAGTCTAAGTGCCGTGTTCTTCACCTTGGACATAACAACTCCATGCATCACTATCGACGGGGGATGAGTGCCTGGAGAGTGGTGAAATGGAGAAGGATTTAGAAGTAATGATTGGCAGGAAACTTAATATGAGTCAACAGTGTGCCCAGGTGGCTAGAAGATTCTAGGTGATTCTAGTGAAACGGTAAAATTTTAATGAATTTTAGGAGGATTTTGGAAGAATTAGTGCATGTTAAAATCATTCACTAGGCCTATAACTTAAGATCAAATATTAAAGGTGAAAAATCTTGTTTCCCAGTCCTGGATGGTAAACAAAGAAGATTTTAGTTAAAACATGGTGCAAGAATGTGAAATATCAAAGCTGATTGGTCAAAAAGCTTAAAGCAAGGTTGAAATTCATGACATAATGCTGAAGGGATACATATTCATGGAGTAATTTCCATGTATATGAGGCATGGGTATAAAGATGGGTGGCAAACCTGGGATGGAGCTTTTTGCCTTTGGTTTTGGGACTTTTGGCACCTGACAGGGCTCAGGGACACATTGCTGGACAATGATATTCTTCCTTGTTCCTTGGGCCAAAAATAACCCTTTTCTATAGCTTGTAAACAATTACCTTGAGTCTAGACTGATTTTCCTTANCAACAATAATAGAACAATGACAACTGTAGACAGCTGGAACAAAAAAAAACAAAACATGAGGGGGGCCCAGTTCGAGGGAGAGCAAGGCACCCCCAGGATTCCAGGGGCAGAGGAATAGGGTTCAGGGCAGGCAAACCAGTGGAGTAACAGGCAGCGATCCCTTCTGAAATGCCCCAGGGGCTGCAGGGAGATCCAGTGGTCAGCATGGAAGAATAGGGCTCTCCCCATAACAGATGTTTATACATACATTTAGATCTTGCACTGTCCTCTGTTACAGTAGTACCTACTCTTCATAGACTTCAGTGTTGCAGAAGACAACCCTATGTGTTATTCAACTTGGCTCATAGTTACATGGTACTATAAAGCACAGCTGTCTTAGACAACTTTGTTTACTCAGCATCACATGGAACTCCATCTGGAAAAGATTTGAAGCTCTTCAAATAATTGGAGAATTCATAAGGAATAAGGCATGCTTCCCCAAACAGCATAGTAGCAGTGAGAAAAAATGAGAAATATTTTCTGCCTTCATTTCTCAGTTGAGAGAGGATTTGTCCCACTCAATTTTATTTCTATCCTGCTTGACAGCCAAAACTGCCAGGGACAAATGGTATTTGGAGAGTGTGGTCTCTAAAATGTTTGACAGCTTATGATTATTAAATATATAATGTCAAAGGCACAGTTTAGTATGCTTATACAATACTACATCCCTGAGATCTGCAAGGTCAGAAGAAGACCTAACACAAGCACCAGGTTATGTCAGATAATACAGTCTAAATGTACTGGCCATTGAGATGTAATGCTCAAGCCACCTGTGATGTTCCCCCAGGGTGCAGTTGAGTCAGTCCTCATGGTGGCTGGGGAGCTTAGGATCATGAAAGGATTAGGGACAGAAAACACGAAAATTAGACTTTATATAAAGATGTTATTAGACAAAACAGTACTATGAATTTCAAATGGAAGGGCCTTTATGACCATGGAGGAACTCTTCCAGGAACGCCTGAGACAGAGCAATCATCTTTCCTGAAAATAGGTGAAATAACTTAAAATAAAAACAATATTAATATAGATGCACTTCCAGAGGAGGTGAGGGAGAAGCCCTTGTTATATCATATACTGTTCTTCCTTTTTTTAATTCAGAGTAAAAATTATCACAAATTTCAATGAAGTGTTTGAAAATGCTTTTATATGACTACCTTTAAAATATAGGAACACTGCCTAGTTTTTGTTTTGTTGTTACTTTTAAATCAGTTTATTACCAATTCTACAAGTGTAAACACCATCAGCTTTAGATGTTAAAAGACAATTATCATTCAAAAGTCTTTCCACATCTCCAAAGGTGTTTACACCAGAAATAAAAATAAAATTTTCTTTCACAACTATTAAGAAATCTAGATAAATAAGACTGAATAACAGAAAAAATAGACTATTATTTAAAACACTTGAAATTTGTGCAAATAAAAATATATGAATATCTCAAGAATACTGACTTCCATAAAAAGAAACCACAAACATCTATCTGTGATATATTTTAACAATGCTTAAAATTTCAGGATAAATCATCCTTTGATTTAAGCAATGTTTCACAGAATCACAGTGCTTGTGTATTTATTTATTTCTGTATTTTTTCCATGATAGTTTTGTAAATTAGGATTATACTTATAATTTTAAAAGAGTCATCCTATCTTAAGCATAGTTTAATCTTCAGTAAAAACATATTGAATAATAAAGCTCAGCACATAGTCTATAAACAGGTTTTGATTTAAGAAATGTATTTGAAAGTATACAACACAGTATGAGGAAGGAAATGTAAGTAACAGCCAATGAAAATACATCTTTTACAGTCGGGTCTCCTATATCGTGGACCCGCGGTCTTAATCAGGGTCTATGAAGCCCTTCTTCTGTGTTGAATGGCGGCTGCACCGCTGGTTAAAGAATCCTAGTGAAAATGCATTTAAGGCTCAGATCATACAAACAGTCTGGGACTGTCTCTCCCTTCCAATTGAATATTCAAAATTCTTGGGTATTCTGAGGGATGCTTAAGAATATTTACGGAGTATTTTGAGGTAAAATGTACTCATCTACCCTACTCTGCAGCAGCCATCCTACTTTTTCCAAAAGACTGTTATTAAAAATAGCCCAAAGGAGCAAGAAAGCAATATTCTAATCTCATAAGGCATCTTCCTTGGATTACATACCTCAGTTCTCTTTACTCCTGGGAATGTGCCTTCACAGAAACAACACAGAGTTCAGAGTTCAGACCTCTCTCTGTGTGCTTGCTAGCCTGAAAGTTGGAAAATTAAGATCCACATTCCTGCTGGTCTGCACAGAGAATTTAAATGAGGTTTCTAGTCCCTTATCTACTGGACATACGGCTATGACATTTTCTTTTCCACAGCTGATACTGCTGCTCTATTAAACATAAATGATTGAAGAGCTTTAAAAGGACTAAAGATTTATTAATTAGAGAAAACTCTTGCCCATCCCCTACCGCAAATCATAATGTCATGCCTGTTACTACTTGTTTTGGATCTGCACCGAGTGGGCAGTGTGTTGTGTTGGTGAGAAGTTGTCATTCTGCAATGCTAATGTTGTGATTCACATTTGCTGGGGAGACTGTCTGAAAAGGCTAACTTAGTTTTCTGCTAAGTCACATTGCTTCATTGATGTCAAGAAGGAAGAGGGATAGAAGTATCAACCTCATGCATCATCAGGAAAACTGTGCCCCTGTATTTCATTTCAAAGGCTTTACTGATTGCTGCTACTGAAAATCTATCACAGAATCACAGAATATGCTGAAGTTGAAGTCGATGACCCACAAGGCTCATTGAATCCAACTCCTGGCCCTGCACAGGAGCATTCCCAAGAGTCACACCGTGTATCATTCAAATGCTTCTTGAACTCTGTCAGCTTCTCTTGAGAATCTGTTCCAGTGCCCAACCACCTTCAAATATCCAACCTAAACCTCCCCTCCCACAACTTCAGGCCATTCCCTCAGGCCCTATCACTGGCCACCAGAGAGAAGAGATCAGTGGCAGCCCCTCTTCTTCCCTTTGTGAAGAGCCTGTAGACTGCAATGAGGTCTCCCCTCAGTCTCCTCCAGGCTGAACAGACCAAGTGACCTCAATCACTCCTCATATGGCTTCTTCTCATACAGCTTCACCATCTTTGTTCCCCTCCTTTGGATGTCCTCTAATAGTTTAGTATCTTTATTATATTGCAGTGACTAAAACTGCATACATATTCAAGGCAGGTCTGATCTGTGGATTTAGAAATTCATAGATTTAGTGACATAAATATAGGTAGATACAGGCATAGAAATTTAGGGATTTTAGTGAAATAGCTAGAAGGTTCAAATTTTAGAAGAATTTTGAAGAATTAGTAGATGTTAGAAGCATTCACTTGGCCTGAAAGTTAAGATCGAATATTAAAGGTAGAAAACCTGGTTTCCCAGCCCTGAATGATAAAAATCCACTTTAGTACAGTGGTAAGTGTCCCCACTTGGCGTGTGGGAGACCCGGGTTCGGTTCCCGCCAGGGAGACAGTGTTAAGAGTTGGACTCGATGATCCTTGTGGGTCCCTTCCAACTCAGAATATTCTGTGATTCTGTGATTCTGTGATAAACAGAAGAGGGTTTTAGTCAAAACATGGGGCAAAGGAATGTGAAACATTGAAGCTGATTGGTCAAAGGCTTAAAGCAAGGTGTAAATGTATGACATAATGCTGAATATGATACATGGAATAATTTGCATATGTGTGAGGCAGGTGTATAAAGATGAGTGGCAGAAACTGGGCAAAGGCTTTTGGCACTTGACAGGGCTGGGGGACACTTTCCAGTCCAAGATATTTTTTCCTTGTTCCTGGAGCCAAAACCAAATTTCTCTGTAGCTTGCAAGCAAGCCTTGAGTCTGAAACTGATTTTCTTTAAATCAAGTCCACACCAGTGCTGCAAGGTTAGATTTGATTTTCAAATACCCATATGAAACAATCCAGGAAATTCAAATAGCCCTGTTGCTGCTTAGACCTGTTACTGTTTAGCTGAAGAACCCAAGACTCCAAAGTAATTTTCGGCTGCAAGCAACCAGCTGCCTCAATAAGGAGGTTGATAGGAAGACAAACCCGGCAGCTGTGGTATTTCTTATGGAAAAGCCCAGTAAGAGAAATGCAGAAATTGATTATATCTAGTTTTACTTTTGTTCTGGAATGTGATTTTCAACAGGTCACTGATTTTCCCTATTTGCAAACTGGTGTCAGAGTATGAAAATTAGAATTCTCTTAGCAGAAACTAAACTGGTATATGTGCTCTCTTTCACTGATAGTGTCTGTTCAGGGAACAGAATATAGTTAGTCTGAGGTAAATTCTGAAGTAAAAAACACAGTTTGAGCATCAGTTACTCAACCACAACTATTTCACTCCTCAGATTCTCTCTTGATGTACTTCTTTACTTGTTAAAACACAGACATTATTGATTTACAGGTCTGTTGAGGTACTCTAAATATTTGTAAGCTTGAAATTACCATTTTTTTCAATATGTATATTGAAAAAAATTCATCTGTTTTGGGGTTATTTCTACATTACATTTTTGAAAGAAATTTTGAAAGGCAAATTTGCAACATGGTGAGATCCCCAACACGATCTCGTATTTGCCTACATGACACATTTAAACATCATAATGTCATATGACTCTGAACTGCTATTGTAGAGAGTTTAATGTGAGAATAATCATTTCAGAGTACACATTGCCTTGTTGAATGGACAAGTAAACTTCTTATTTCCACTAAACTTGACTTAGAAGAATGGGTTCAATATTGGTTATTTACTTTGTCTACAATTTTGTCACTGACTTCATTGCAAGATCATTTGCTGGGACAAATTACGTAAACTTAGTCAATAGTTTGCCAAACCAATGGCCAGGGTAATACTTTCTTTGATCATTTTGATAGCTCTATTCTTGGCACCTAACTAAAATGAGGTGTTCCTCTGAGAGATGTGCCAGGGGTCTTGCTGAAGGGGAAACTCATGAAAATTATGAAATTTTATGAAAGTTATGAAAATTATCATGAAAAATCATGAAACCCTGCACTACACAAGACTTAAGACAAGATGTCAATAATGATTCTTCTGAGCTTAAAAAAATAAATATGCCAGTGTGCAGCAAACACTGATTTGAAGAGTACCATTTGAGAAATTAATTCAATTCGATATGAATATTTTTTTTCCTCTCCAAGAAGGAAACTTCATCAAGAAGGAATGAAATATTGAGGTTTTCAATTAAATGTTTTCAAGGGTGTTTTTTACAGTGTTTAACAAACTGGAAAATGTGGTAAAGGAGATTGAGCAGCAGGAAGTAACTGATTGTCAATAGCCTACATAATACTGGCATATTTCAGCAATAATCCACAATACAGGAACAGAATGAGGAAAATTAAGCCTTGAGCCAAGCAGGTAAGAAAGAACCGTTATAAAACTACAAAAGCACCTTAGCACCTTCCATGAGGTAGCATCTGCATATTGGAGGAAAATTTAAAAATTACTGAGAAAAAAAGTACGTTCTAACAAAAAGTGAACGAGCTTTTGGAATCAGAAATAAAAACAGACTTCAGAAGGTGAGAAACTGTTGGATTGATTCAATCTCTGCCCTCAAGCCTGAGATGAGTACAACCTAAGAAGGTGTAAAGCAAAAATATTTCTATGTGTTTAATTTGTTTCACCTTTCCCTAGTAATTTACCATTTGCCACTCCTGAAGGAAGGATAGGGGGAAGGAAGAATAGTGGTTAGTCAGAGCTTTAGTCAGATCTTATCTCTTTGCATGTTCTTATTACTGCTCATCCTTAACAACAACTGCTTTTCATGCAGCTTATTTGTAAAGGGGGGTGGGGGGAGAAAGCAACTCAAGCAGTACGTTATCAGAAGCTCCATCTATTTTTTACATTAGTTTCAGTAGAAAAAGCAAGCAACTTAATTCAGTAGGGGAAGAGTGAATAGCTGGACTTTCCTAGCACATTTCATTCTGAAGGCGAAGGAGGAAGCATTTAACTCTACCTTGCATGTACTCTCTTTCCTGATTTTCAATCAAATTATAAAAATGATGGTATATTAGTACACCTAGCAGATCTTGACTGTCTTATAGTTCACTGGTGTAGGTATCTATTGCCATTCAACTGATGACAAGCTGTGTAATTTCCCATGGTTGGCAGTACCGTTAAGCAATAATGTCTGCTTCTCCAAAGCAGTGTTTGACTTCTGCATCTAAAATCTGCACTAACATGAACATCATGTTGACACTGGCCTGACATCGACTGAACACACCACTTCCTTTCCAGTCAAGCATGCAGTTTACCAAGCAGGTTATAAGGCATAAAACTCCAGCAAAATTGTTAAAGTAGAACCCATTTCTCACTCTGTCACATGCACGCTATATTTGCTCATGTGTTCTTCACACCTAAAGGAGTGGTAACAAATTGGCAGGAAAGTTGTGTCAATTTGCTCTAGTAAAACTGCAAATGGTAAAAATCTATTTAACATTTAATAGAAATGGCCAACACTCCTCCCTCCTTGAGTGAATGTGCACTTTGTTCGCCCAAAAAGTAATAAAACAGACTGTTTATAATGGTTAGCAGCAATAAAATCCATACCACAGACCTCTATATCCAGCTATTTGGATTCATGTCAGCTTCTAATATTTTGAGACATCGATCCACAGAACAGTCTCAGGGTTATGATTTAAAATAAATTGCATTAGGTATGTCTACCCAGATGTCTGGGTACCAGCACATTGCTGTTTTTGAGACTAGGCTGATGGATCATAGAACAAATTAACTTTCAAATGTGGACTCAGAGACAGCTTGAGTGTCCTCTGAGGAATGCATCTGTTTAGACTCTCAGACCCAGGCTCCCCATTGTTGTGGTTTAATCCAACCTGCAACCAAGTCCCACACAGCCACTCCTCTCACAGTCAGATGAGGGAGAGAATTGGAGGACTAAAAATGAGAAAATCTGGGGGTTGAGATAAGAACAGTTTAATAGAGAAAGCAAAAGTTGTGCATACAACCAAAGCAAAACAAGGAATTTCATTCACTACTTCCCATAGCGAGGCAGAGGTTCAGCCATCCTCGGGACAGGGTGACTCCATCACAGGTAACAGATAATTGGGAAGACAAATGCTAGCACTCTGAACATCTTCCCCTTCCTCCTTCTTCCCTGCTCTTTATGTATTGAGCCTAACGCCATATAGCATGGAATATCCCTTTTGTCCCTTTGGGCCAGCTGTGTCCCCTCCCAACTTCTGCTGCACCCTAGCCCACTCACTGGTAGGGTACTGCAGGAAGCAGAAAAGGCCCTAACCCTGTGCAACCACTGCTCAGCAGTAATCATCCCTGTATTGTCAAGGCCATTTTGAGCGCAGCTCTGAAAACAGCTCTGTTGTAAACAAAGCCCCATATCAGCTATTATGAAGAAAATTAACTGTCCAAGTGAAAAACCTTCACAACCTCATAGAAACTGAAGGCCGTCCGTGGATGACCATGCGGCTGAGAGGATGTGTCACACAAAAAGCTGCTTACAAATCATGTCTTCAGAACTAGATAAAAATTACCATTGGGTTTGTCAGATATCAGATAAAATTACTGAATTAGACATCAGATAAGATGACTGAATTAAAAGTGATACAATAAACACCAGTTAGAAGTAAGAAAATTGGTAACAGCTTACCTGCCTCATTCGTATGGTCAAAACCAACATTCTAAACACCATACTTATGATATATTCCTATCTTGACAGTATAGATAGTAGAAGTGGAGCATTCACTTTTGGTAACTCATGTAAAATTCAAAAATAAAAACAAACATCTTCCCTCTAGGCATCACTTAACTGAAAGCTTCACTCTCAATATCCTTCAAAAAGAGAACCTTGGTGAAGGAAAAACATTAGTGTATTTTACAGTAAAAGTCATACTACTCCTCACTCTCAGGTAGCCCAAAGACCATGATACTGTTTTCACCATCTCTTAGATTCTCCACAGTATTAAGGTACATCAATTTGACTTTATTTTTTGTGTTGTTAGTTTTGTTTGGCTTTAGATCTCCATGTGTATTTTTGTTTCACTGCAATGGCTAAAGGCATAGCAGTGTGAGAAAGACACTTCAGATTCTGTTTAAAAGAAAAGATGGAGCAGAGGTTAATGTGAAACAGCAGCTGCTATTTAGATATAATTGCATTTCCAGCACAACTGGTGGCTTGATTTAAATATTCTTCATAAAGCTGTAGAAATCATAAGTAATGAAGTTGTTATTGCTTGTACCTCTTAGGCAATTACGTAAAAAGTCACATGTATATTTAGATTTCAACCAGCTTAAATATCTGGGTCAGTCCTTACAAGGGCTAAGTTCTCACTGGTTTTAAAGGAATTTCATTTGACATCAGTGTATGCCATGTTATTCTCCCCTCAATGGTTACATTTTCCAGAGTAGAAGCAGTATGGCAGGCAGCAGAATTTTCAGCCTTGCTGTCTATGGGACAAACCTTGTTTAATTCAAAACAAGGTGGTATTCAGTGACATATAATTTCACAATTAACATTTTTTCCCACAGATTGTGTCATCTTATCACTAAACCTTTGAAACCAGTGAAAATCAGATTATGAAAATTCTTCTGTGCTACAAATTGTTTTGTTTAGTCAAGATAACCAAGGGGAAATGTATCTAAGGAAAGACCTAAGGGAAGAATATTAAAGATAATTTTTGTCAACCTTAAAAACCAGGTTAATACAACAGATTGTTCTCTCCCTGTCCTCTCCAACACAGGTATAAGCACAGCCTATTTGAAAAATGCAGTCCACAAGTACAGTCTGCTTAAACTCTAATAACTGGCATTTGGAATACTGATCAAACTATAATTCAATGTGAATTTCCTTTGAATATAATCCTTCTGAAGTCAATTCTAAGTAGAGCTATATAAAGAAGAAATAAAAAGATAAAAGACAAAAAATACTACTTTAAGGTCAGATTCTACCACTCACAGTCAGAGCAAGTGGATCTTTATAATTAAAATTCTGATAATGATAATGAGAAAAGTAACATTCAAGATCAGAGGAAGGGAACAGCCAAGGAATCAGGTTTTAGTGAACAGGAAAATAGACAGACAATACCTAAAACAATCAGAAACCTCATTGCTGTTTACAACTACCTGCGGGGAGGTTGCAGCCAGATGGGTGTGGACCTCTTCTTCCAGGCTGACGACACCAGAACGAGAGGGCACGGCCTCAAGCTACGCCAGGGGAGGTTCAATCTTAACATTAGGAAGCGGTTTTTCACAGAGAGAGTAATTGCATATTGGAATGGGCTGCCCAGGGAGGTGGTGGAGTCACCATCCCTGGAGGTGTTTAAGAGAAGACTGGACGAGGAGCTTAGTGACATGGTCTAGCCGGGAGGTGTAGGGCTGGATGATGTTGGGCCCCCTCCGGCTCGGAGTGGCCTGCTAGACTGTGAGGGATCTAGGTTGGTGTTATGCTCTGCGATGTGCTCTCGGTCTCTTTACGGGTGTTAGATGGTGAGTTGGACTAGATGATCCTTGTGGGTCCCTTCCAACTCATAATATTCTGTGATTCTGTGATTCTGTGAAATTCAACACCATAAGAGTGAAATGTATTTTCACTAGTGTAAATAACCAAAAGTTAGGGAAAAAGAAAATGGACCCTCTAAGGGATGGCTACAATAATGAGGCTAGTACTAAAAACAGCCACATCCAGTATTAACTTTGGCATTTAGAAATAACAGGAAATTATTCTGGAATCTGGCAGATGTTTCCCAAAGAAAACACATCACATACTGTAAGGATACCGAGGTTGAGCCAGAACAGGAACGTTTGAAGTCTGACATGAAGTGGCAGATGTGACAGGAGAGAAAATCAGTTCAGAAAGATCAATTTAAAACATCTTTAACAATTAAGGAAATGCCAAGTGTCATTGTGAAAGCTAATAGAAAACACAGCAAGTATAAGGATTATGCAGAGCTGTGCACATCTGAACTAGAATGACTCCCTCATTCTTAATTAACAACCATACCTCTACAACTCACTCACCTTCGTAAACTGACATGCAGCAGGAGATCTACAGGAGAAAGAGCAGAGGGAATACACAAAAGTAAAACACTCATCCTTTCACAGACATTGACCAGCACAAGTTTCCTGCAGCAGAAGCCTCATCCAGCCCTGAATTGATTATTTATTATTCACAAGCACCACATGTTCCCGGGTCTGGACTGAGACGTATCATAAATGAATAAAGGCTGAAGTTACAGACTTTTCCATAAAAATAGATTATTTCTAAGGTTGGATGAGTGTTTTACATATTGCCACATGCCTGATATTACATGGACAGAGATTAAGTTGTATCTCTATTGATACTCTGCACATGGAGTACACCACAGCCAAAGAGGCCTGCCTGTAACTCCATGAGATGGTGCCCTGGCTGCTGCCTCTTGCACAAGGTAACACTATCACACATCAAGGACATGATGCTGTGGGTAGCCATTTGTTCCTTTTGCTGCCTTTTGTGTTTTCTGAGACGTACTCGGGCTGCAGAAGAGCACTGATTTTCAAAACAAGATTTTGATTACACTCAGGGTATCTGGACCATAATCTCTAAGTGTGTTTCCCATCTGGCAGTTAAAAAATGACACTGTAAAATATGCAAGTCACTGGGAGTTGGAGATGGATCTCCAGAAGAGCAAAAATCATGGGGACATGACACAAGAACCTGTGAGGCAATGGGAAGGGAATTGACTCCTTAAAGTCCCTTTGGAATACTGTCTCTTCCTTCGTATGGTCAGAGAAGTTCTGGGTGTCTGGTGAGCAGGGCAGAACAAGCTTTGGAAAAATATTACAAGGGAGCTCAGTCTTAGGGAGCTAATAAGTGACAATTTTAGACTAATCCAAATAAATTCTAGGGGCAAGTTTCCATTTGCAGATATCTCTGAAAACCATCATGATCATTCAGAGAGCAACATCAGCACCGAGGTTCAGCAGTCCTCGCTGGTGTGCACCATGGCCATGAAGTTTTCATCCATGCTAGACCAAGTAATGCTCCTGGTCTTGTGTCAGAGAACAAGCATAGTGGGCATTGTTTGTCTCCCTCTAGCAATGCTTATTTCAATTCAATCGCCTGTCATGCAGAAGACCCGGGTTTGATTCCCACCAGGAGGCAGTGGTGCCGTTTAGGAGTTGGACTTGATGATCCTTGTGGGTCCCTTTCAACTCAGAATATTCTGTGATTCTGTTTGATTCCAGTTAAAATGGATTTTGCTATGTGAAATGAATTCCATATACCAAATTTCTTTCAGGCCACACTTCTAGGTGAAGCCCATGTCTGCCACAAATTTGCATGTGTTTTCAAATAGGTGTTTATAAAAACAAGTACACAACACAAAGTCTAAGTTCTTTAGAAAGCAATCAATGCTTGTCTACTTTTACTCAAGTACAGATAGGACTTTTGATCATTCTTTCTTTTTCCAAATGCCATTCTGTCCACGGTGGCACAATTTTCTTTAACCTTTCATTTTATGACAAGCAATTGTTCTCAACCAACATGAGGTAATAACTATACCTTTCTAGGACAAATCAGCAACTCAGCATCAGCTTGGATCAAGCTGTGTTGATGTGGATTGTCTTTTTAGCAATGCCTACATAGTATTTTCATACTAGTTCTAACCATCACTGGAATGATAAGGATAGTGCAGCAGGTGAGGCATTTACCTAATGAGACCACCAGACACTGGAGAAATTTAAACTGAATGATTTTTACTCCTACAGAGAATATTGTCTCTATGCAGTGGGGGGAAGGAATCTGTCATGAGCAGAGATGAAGAAAAGTACTGAGATCAGTCAGAAGGAGAGTTCATCCTTGTGCAGCAATTGCTACCTTACAAAGAAAGAAGGAGAAAACACACTCAGTGGTATAAGTGCTTTAAAGTAAAACTCATTGATCATCCAAATTCCAGCGATATGAGGAGTATTTTTCAGTTCATAATCACACAGGTCTTTTCTTTTCTTGTGTGTTTTAGACAACAGCACAGATTTAAGTCACTGGAAGGGATGTAAAGGGAAAATAAAAAAGCAGCCTTTGATGCCATTTGGAATGAACATAAACTTGTCTTCTGGCATCAATGCAATGGAGATTTCATGTCCCCATATGGTTATTCTCCTGGCTGGGGCCTGTGGAGCAGATGCACAACACATGGGAAAGAAAGAAAATTATACTTAAATAATAAAATTAAAGCTGGAAAGTAAAGGAGAGAATTTCAGGAATCACTAAAGGGAGTACCTCCCAGAATACTCTGGGTTATTTCGTCTTCCAAAACGAAAAAGAAAGGAAAAAAAAAACAATAAAAAAACCTCCTGTAGTTTATGAAAATGGCTTGCTTTATGAAGAGAGCTCTACTGCCAAAGTCCTGCTGCTCTGCAGAAATGTATCCATGGAGAAAAGGCTGAGTGCCGCTTATGCTTTTGTTTTTTCCTGACTCAAAATGGATGGAACGTAGATTCTGTTTTCCATTCAAAATACATTAAATCTTCATTTAGGGATACTATTGAACGGTCATAAGAAGGACAGCTTCTCAGGGAATATCACTTCTTCACTGCCCTCTGACAACAAGCCTGGATTTGACAAGTGCACTTGATAGCAAAAATAGAGTTTCCAGCTAATAATAAGCTCCAGTAAATACAGCAACTGTGACCTTCCAAAGCTACGTCAGCTGCATGTCTCTTCAGCTGTGCTCAGACCAGGCAACATTATGACTGTCTGTGCAGTGAACCGTGACTCTTTCAAAAGCGTCTGTGGATTTTAAGTGATCCCTAAGCATTTCAGAAATGCAAAGCTAATTAAAATTATGGAAGGCTTTCTCTTCACTCTTAATGGTAGACGCTTAACTACTCTTGTTAGCTGCAGAATTCCATCTCAGCCAGAGATACTATTCGGAAGTCTGTGATGTGATGCACGCTGGCATCCAGTTTGGTTAATCAAATTAGACTTTCTTGGTTACCCTGTTATAAGGACACCTGATGGGACACCTGGAGGGCAAATGCCTTATGGTAGTTTCAAGTACTAGAAGGTGCTAAATAATAGATAAACTATGGGCTGCTTCCATCTGCAAAAATATCCAAATTGCAATAGCCTGAAAGGAAAAGCTTGTGGCACTACCAATTAATTTTCATTAGACTTTGCTGTGGTGTAAAAAAGGTCCCAGCAAACTAAGAGCTCTTAATTCTCTCCAAACTCTCTACAGCCAGATAGAAATTTTAAGGCAAGGAGGAGAGAGTAGAGGGAGAGAAAAGGAGGTAGCAAAGGATGCTCAGTTTAAAGAAATATTATCAAGGATTTACTAAAATACGGCTTAATACAATTATCCGCTTCTCAATTCTAGAGACCTGAATTCAAAGTAGGTTGCAAATAAAGCAACTCTAGTAATTTCAGACTAGTCCCTAATGGACATCTGTGTTTTATCAAAGCGTATCACCTAATTAGGCAGTGGTGAAGAGACATACAGGTCTGAAATAGAAAAAAGGAACATTGAGGTCATGACAGAGGTACTTCTGTGGCAACGTGCATTCTGGAGATAACAACTGCATAAATTGCATCAATTCTCTGTGAGACAGCATCCCCTTCCCTCCAGTATGAATTGCCAAGAGGTATTCCAACAGTTATTATATGATGCTATTTTGCAGAACTGGGCAAATGATGCATAGCAAGTTATTGTTTCACTGAATTTAACTCCCTTTTTACTCCTCTTCTGCTGTCTCCTCATTTACTTGCAGAAGGCCTAGTAAACTGTTATTCACAATTCTAACCTTACTACCCTGTAACAATAATAGATAAAAAGTAGTGTAAAATTCTTTATGTTTTGACACATCTGTTAATCCCCTTGGGCAGAAAGGTGCAGAAATACTTTTGCTGTAAGTTTGCAAACTTAATATATGGTTAGTAAATGCATACATATATTTCTGGCATTTCAATGGTATCTGAGGTCTTGGAAGACACACTTCCCCACCTGTCCCTGCCCCTCCAAAAGAACAAATTTGTGAATTTAGTTTTGGGGATTTTTACACAGGAAGGTGAAGAGAAAAGTCAAAGACCTTGAACCATGGCAAACAAAAGTATCTGAGGAAGGAATAAGGTTTAAATTTATATCTCTGATAGTACAAAATTATAACTCGTTAATAAAATCATCTCTTGCAGACAGTTGCTAAGATTTGCTTTCTGAGAGTCATGTGCAGCAAATCTGCAGCTTGGAATTTTGATATAGAAAGATAATGTCAATACCAACAGAAGAATTAATACAGCTGAGGAGAAAATATCCACAGTCATGTTTCTGTCAATGTGCATTACACATACAGGACAGCAATAAGGCAATACATCTGTTGGAAAACTCACATTAAAGTCTTCTATGAATAGCTCTAAAAGCCTTGTTGTTTTGAGTTCCGTTTGATATATAGCTAAAGGATATTCTAGAGATAAGAAGGATCTCCAGAGAGACGCAGAGAATCTTAAAACTGTTTTAAACATAAGTCATGACAAGACGTTGTCCAGGTTCCATCTAGTATTTTTATTTCTTCTAGAGCTATGTTTAAATTTCTGAACAGGCCTAAAATTTATGCAAGATCTCAATGAGGTAGGTTTAGCTAAAGGTTTAGTTTAGGACTTCCCTGCTTCAGAATCTGGGTCCAAATTCCTGAAGATGTCTTTGCTGAGGTTATCTCATTTAGATTTCTTTTTATTTAGACATTACTATGTGAGACGGAGTTACATTATCTTCTGGTCAGCAGTTCAGTTTGTCTTTAAACAAACTCACTGTCTTATATACTCATACTAACATGTGTACTCTGCTTCATACCTTACACAGCATAATTTTAACTTTTATCTTCAATGTTACAACCCTTTTGCTTTCTTCCTAAAATTCCATCTACAAGCAAGAGTGAAAAAAAAAAAAAAGGTGAGAAAAGGATGTTGTCAAATTTCAGAAGATGATAATGGCACATTTGAAAATACAGATTAGGACTTCCTTATCAAATATTGCACACATTGCTATCTAGCTTCACTAAGAAAAAGCAATGATCCTTCTCCCTCCATCTTGTTCTCTGTGCAAAAATTGCACAGCAGTTTCATTTAAAACTAACTCAAGAATACTTAAGACTATCCTCTAAGTTATCACAATAGAAAGTGTTCCCAATGAAGGGTCTGAATGGAGTTTTAAAGGTGCAAATATTCAGACTTCTGGACTATATTTTAATGACAATACTTGAAATGTACAGTAAGCTTTAAAGGAACCATTTTCTATGCCACGTGAAAAAAGACTGTCTCTGTATTTGTGTTGTGCATAAGTCAGAAACAGCCTTCAAAGAAGTTGTACAAAGAAAAGTTCACTACATTCATGCTTACAATTATATTTTCATTAATTGCTGTACTGCTTGGAAAGCATGAAACTGCTCTTCAACAGCCAGAAAACAAGTCTTCCTGTCAGCTCACTTCCATCTGCCTTGGGAAACATGGTCTGGATCATGGGATCTGGCTGAGGAGATTACATAATTCAGAAAGAAACATTGGATTGATGGCCACTAATGATCCCTAGCAGATTCCTATATTAAGGAATATTTGCCCTATGTGGAGACTGAATACAGTTAAACCTATGGAAAGTTCTTTTATTGGTAAAAATTACAGGTTAGTTGTCCAAGAAAAATCCCTCCTTCTGTACCTCTATAGAAGACCTGTGGTCATTCAGGAAGTTTCCTATAAGAGCACATGACTTTTGTGGGCTTTTAAGGAAATACTAAGCCAATGTTCTGCAGCACCATAAGAAGACAAAGAGAAGGATGCAGCTGGTGAAAGAATATATGTTCACTTTTCTGCTTATACTGTTCCCCTACTCATTTTAGTTTACCTCTTGTGGTTTCAGGGAAATATCTTAGATAAATATCCAGCACAGATTACCAATTAACCATCATGCCAGGGCACTATTTTATACCTTACAGAGAGAGGATTCTGAATACTATGCCTGGTTACTCTTTTACATAATCTTTCATGAGAACTCTGTCCAGTATAGATGAAATGTAATAGCTGTATCCTGGTGCTGTGCTACCATAATAACCCCTCAGAGAGAAACTACATCAGAGTAAGCACTCAAGAGAAATTATTCTGCTTTATTATGCCTCTGCACTCCCACAAAAAGGACTGGAAATCTGGAACTCTCTTCCAGACTGTGGCCACTGGGTCATAGGATTTTCATGATACAGGTCACTGGGAAGGGGAGAGACAGTAGAGTGACAAGTTATGTCTGTCATGTAAGCGAGCCTGAAGAATTGTTTGGTAGAAGGGAGATGGAAGAAAATATTTTTTTAATATAAGTTAAGCTTTTTAATCTATTAAGTAAAGCCATACATGTTTGTAAACAATTCAGAATTTTATATTCATATGTTCATGTGTATTTTAATAATGTAAGACTTCTCTATACATTTTTCCTTTTAAAAGAGTTGCAAAAGAAGTTATGTGAAGTTACAGCACCTATACACAAAGTTTTGTTTGGAATTTGACAATGTTGTGAACCTACAGCACAAAATCAAAATGATTTATAGTCACAGAACAAAATTGCTTTGCATATAAGTTTTTGGTGAAAATGAGAAAGGCAGGTAAATAATTGCACCTGTTTTATCAACAACTGTTTCCTGAAAGCAAGCTGGACAGCTAAAGAACAAAGCTACCTTGGTAAACGATTATTACATTTTTTAAGTACTGTAGCACACAGTTGCTAATATATTCTTCCAACATTTGCAGTTCTAAAATTATCAGATTGTGCCCTTGACTAGGAAGATTTTTGAAAAATAATTCAAGCTAGTTCAGATTTTTCAAGAGTACTCCACTGCAAGTGCATCAATCCTGCCTGCAACCCTAGCAAATGAATCATGCTTTGCTGAGAAAGTGGTAAGATCACGATTCTCTCTCAAACCCTGTAGTGGTCATATAGGAACCCTAATTCACGCTCCTTAAATAACCTGAACCCAGAGACAGACATGCTGACAAAGATTCCCCTTTATTCACCTTCTCAAGGGCTTTGACACCAAAGCTATTTCCTTAGTAGTGCTGAGATCACATCAGCTAGGACAAAATGATCATTCCAGAAATCTGGATTCCTTCTCAAACAATACTTAAATAAGAAAAATCTGTTTCTGATAGATGGATTAAAACCTGGCAATGACTGCAAATGCAGTGATGAGCTTTCCTTTTTAAGGGAAGAGAGAAAAACTGTTGCCAACATTCATTCCTCACATTTCAGTCCAGTGGATCCCACAGAGGTCCATATAATTAACTTCCTGTTAATATCACTTAATGTAGATAGAAGCATCTGGGCAGGAAAGTGAGAGAGGACAAATTTTTTAGCAGAATATTCTAAGAAAGCTCTTAAGAAATCAAAAAGAGGATTTTAACCGTTATTTTTACAACATGAAATGTAAGACTGTTATACCCTGCAACCTAAACAATGCAACCCTGATGTAAGCAGAAATTTGATAGAGTAGTTCTGAAAGATAGGTCCTAAATAAAACAAAAATAGAAGCTATAATGAGAATAAAAATCTCCACTTCTCAGGGGATTTGGCTTCAACCAAAACTCAGTTGTGGAGTAGGAAAAGCTTCAAATTTCCTTGCACTCATTTACATTTTAGCACTAAGATTCTGTCCAACAATAATTAGCATAAGATACTCCAGAAAAAGAAAATTACTTTTAATAGATGGATTGTCTTTCTCCTCCTCCTCCATCTGGATGATTAAAATGAATGTTCTACTTAGTCTCATTTCCTGGTTTCAGGATTTAACTCTTTCTGTTTGTAAGGATTATAATTTTAAATAAAAATTGTTCAAATATTTTTTCTTAATTTGTGTCTCTGGAGAGAATTTGTGTCCATCCTCACTAAAACAATATTGTGCACGAGTCTGTGCACAAAATTGTTCGTGAACATAATTGAGAATTATTCTATCTACTTATAGTATATTGATTTACTAAACTTGAATGTGACACAAAAAGGAAGATCTACAAAAAGTGTGCAGAGGGGAGTAAATCTTGCCTACTTGAAAGTCTATGTACCCAGCATTTGCCAGATCCAGAAAGCCCAGCTAGACAACAGCAACCTTAACTGCCCCATCACTGTTCCTATATATATACAAGTCACAAGAAAATCCTTAATTCTTAAACATGACATGCTCCCATGGTACCTTTATCATCTTCTGTACTAGAGACAATGTGCTGGGGCACGAGAGGTGAACAGAGATGTCACAGCCTGGGAAGGAGCCCACTTGTTTGGTGCAGAACTTGAAAGGTGTGCGGCAGAGGAGGCAGTGGGTTGTGAGAAGACATCAAAAGGCTGCACCACTGAGTGATATGCATGCCCCAACACTAGATTCTGTTCTTGCCTCTGCCACAGACATTCTACATTGTGTCGTTCTCCAGAAAGATGTGTTCCATACTTTGCCATAGTATCAGTCTTGTTTGAACACCCTCTGTGAATAGTTACTGGGGCTGCACATAGAGTGTGCATGTGCAGGTACACATGGAGAAATTGGACCCTATGAGGTCCCATCTGTCTTCCTATTACTGATCAATAGTTATCTCACTGTCTCTGCATTACAGGCACACAGCTTCTCATGTGGGTTAGTATTTGTTCATCCCCTACTTACCAGAATACATCAAAACATCTAGAAATACACCGAATAAAGAGAAAATTATGCTTTAGACAACTGAGTTCCATTTGTCTCTGAATTCACCAAAGTCAATAGGAAAGTTCTGCCAGTGCTGTGCACAAAATGAGTTATGGAGAGATAAAAGCACAAGGCCCAATGATTGAAGACTTTCTTTTAACATAAGCACAACATGGGGATGAATGAAGATGAATGAGGCGATTTTAATTCCTAAATTTCCTAACTCTTAAATGTTTGCCTTACAAAGTTAATAACATTTGAACATTTTATGTTTGAACATTGAATGTTTGAACATTTTAACATGCCTTTTATTCAGTGATACGACAGTATGACTAATTGATTAACAACTTTTAATGTACTTGTAATTATTTTTCTTTTAACTGCGCTGAAAATATAATAAAACATTATTAAAAAAAGTAATCTAAGTCGTAAGTGATATAAACTTAAGAATTCAAACTTTCTGGCTACTCAACTTATTTTGCAAAGAAATCCAAGCAACTCTGACATCTGCTAGGCACCTTACTAGCTGGATGTCTCATCTAAACCCAAATATTGGACCTGAAAGCCCTAACACTCGTGTCTGACTTAGTACAGACCAAGTGTGAGGTTTTTCCTCCACCTTGTACATTCCAACAAGACTGTTTATGCTACACTTGACATGGCTCTGAGAGACAAAGATGTTGTTGCCTCTAGCATACCCATTGCTTGTCACTTCTGCACTGAGAGAAATTGACCTTAAGCTTGACTGACTGATTGCTCTCTAATTTGTTTCTGAAAAATGAACCAGATTTACAAAGAGTAAGTGAAAAACACAAGAGGCAGAGGAAATGCATCCCTACAGTCTGAGATAAGAACCATTTTCACAGAATCACAGAAAATTATGAGTTGGAAGGGACCCACAAGGATCATCTAGTCCAACTCACCATCTAATACCCGTACAGTGACCAAGAGCGTAATACCAACCTAGATGCCTCACAGTCTAGCAGGCCGCTCCGAGCCGGAAGGGGCCCGGGGTCATCCAGCCCTACACCCCCCAGCTAGACCATGTCACTAAGTTCCTCGTCCAGTCTTCTCTTAAACACTTCCAGGGATGGTGACTCCACCACCTCTCTGGGCAGCCCATTCCAATATGCAATTACTCTCTCCGTGAAAAACCGCTTCCTAACGTTAAGATTAAACCTCCCCTGGCGTAGCTTGAGGCTGTGCCCTCTCGTTCTGGTGTCGTCAGCCTGGAGGAAGAGGTCTACACCCATCTGGCTGCAACCTCCCCACAGGTAGCTGTAAACAGCGATGAGGTCCCCTCTGAG
>WEKX01016098.1:169808-255091 GCA_013390025.1 Pitta sordida
CTTGGCAAGTTCATCTGCTAGTTCTTTCATGACCCTCGGGTGGATTCCATCCGGTCCCATAGACTTATGAGGGTCCAAGCCACTCAGCAAGTCTCTGACTGCCTCCTCTTGGATTACAAGGGGGTTGTACTGCACCCCGGCTCCTTCCATGCCACTGCTGACCCAGTTTTCTTGCGGGCAGTATTTTTTTTTGTCTAGATATCTTCTAGACTGAAGTGGAACAAAAACCTCACACAACAAACGGACAGCTGGGAGACAGCAGGTGAGAGCACTACACTTCCAGCGAGGAATTCCTAAAGTTTACTCTCACTGCCACTCTAGCTCAGACACACAGAGAATAACCAGCAGCCACACAGCACCTAGATATTCACAGAGTGCAAGACAATTCTAACGAAATGACCAGGATGATCCTTGGTGAAGGTGTGAGCGTAGACTCAATTATTAGCTTCCCAAATCATGTGCTTATTGTTGAAAAAATTCCAGCCATATATCCGGACCAAATTTGCCTGAGAAGGATGGGAAGGAAACAGGATTTGATGGAGAGAAAAAACATGAAGCAATTCATAAAGCAGAGATGTCAGTAAAACCTTGGCTAGTGTCAGGGAGGCATTTGCCAAGACTGCAGCATGACAAGTGGACCTCCTCTATGTTACTTGCATGCAATTATGTTATGTTGCTGAAAAAAGCTCCCCAGCTGGCAGTAACAGCCAGCAAGAGTTAAAACAAATCCATACATACTGTATTTTTTTTTGTATTCCTAAGGAAACAACCTTTCTGCTTGTATTAAAAAATGGTCCTGCCTGAGAAATCCATTAGTGACTGAGCCTGAAGATCAATGAGTCTCACACTACTTGGTATATGTGATAGAAGTTTCACTTTTTTATCATGAATGAAATCTCCACGAGGTTTGAAGACTGGTGGAAGAAGAAACTTCTTCCTCAACAGCATTCATAAGAGAGATTGCTTACTTATCTTTCCCTCTTTGAGGCACAAACTCATTGTCAGATCTTATCTGAGTGCCTGGGTGGAATTTCATCCATTCAGAAGCATACAAGCAAGTTTGCAGATGATACTAAGCTGGGGGCAAATGTTGAACTGCCGGAGGGTAGAAAGGCCCTCCAGAGGGACCTTGACAGACTGGAGGGATGGGCAGGCTTCAACAGCATGAGGTTTAACAAGACTAAGTGCCGGGTTCTTCACTTCGGCCATAACAACCCCATGCACCGCTATCGGCTGGGAGAGGAGTGGCTCGAGGCTCGTGAAGTGGAGAGAGACTTAGGTGTACTGATCGATAGGAAACTCAATATGAGCCAGCAGTGCGCCCAGGTGGCTAAGAAGGCCAATGGCATCCTGGCCTGCATCAGGAACAGTGTGGTCAGTCGGTCCAGGGAGGTCGTCCTTCCCCTGTACACAGCGCTGGTCAGACCTCATCTTGAGTACTGTGTGCAGTTCTGGGCTCCCCAGTTTAAGAGGGATGTTGAGCTGCTTGAGAGGGTCCAGAGAAGGGCAACGAGGATGGTGAAGGGACTGGAGGGCAGGCCCTATGAGGAGCGACTACAGGAACTGGGACTGTTCAGCCTGGAGAAGAGGAGGCTCAGAGGTGACCTCATTGTTGTCTACAACTACCTGCGGGGAGGTTGCAGCCAGATGGGTGTAGACCTCTTCTTCCAGGCTGATGACACCAGAACGAGAGGGCACGGCCTCAAGCTACGCCAGGGGAGGTTCAATCTTAATGTTAGGAAGCGGTTTTTCACAGAGAGAGTAATTGCATATTGGAATGGGCTACCCAGGGAGGTGGTGGAGTCGCCATCCCTGGAAGTGTTTAAGAGAAGACTGGACGAGGAGCTTAGTGACATGGTCTAGCTGGGGGGTGTAGGGCTGGATGACCCTGGACCCCTTCCGGCTCGGAGTGGCCTGCTAGACTGTGAGGGATCTAGGTGGTGTTACGCTCTGGGATGTGCTCTCGGACTCTGTACGGGTGTTAGGTGGTGAGTTGGACTAGATGATCCTTGTGGGTCCCTTCCAACTCATAATATTCTGTGATTCTGTGATACCTGTTTCTTTAAGAATCTAATATTATGGGAAGTGCTAGTAAAAACTACTTCAATTCAGGATACTTTGAAAAGCATAACTACTATCTCAGTCACTAGATGACATGCACTGTTGAAAGTATAATGCAGCTCAGGTAAGGAATAAAGGCTAAGTTCGATACATCCAGTAAGGATGTTTAATACTTTGGTCTCAGAACGCAATCTTATCTCATGGAATGAAATATATTTCCACAAAAAGCTGGAGGGGGGAACAAACAAACAAATACAGTAATTCCTCACCCTTCGTGAGGAAAGGGTCTTGACAGGGTCTCATGAAACGTCTAATTCGCAAATGTGTGTTGGTCATTAATATGCATACAGGCCATGCCCATCACTCCACCCGCTGCCATTCCAAATCATGGGGGAGCGTTTTCCGCTCCTCTCCACGGGGTCTTACAGCACTTGGGAGCAAAGGGAAGCTTCTGAGCCCTCTCTGCCTGGGGAGACCCCCAGAGAACTCCTAGGCTTCTCTTCGGCCAAGCTGCCACTTCTGCAGCTGCTGCTGGGCTGTTGCCACCATGCATGCTTGAACTGCCTCTGCAGGGGGGAAAGATTGTCCCCGGGCTCAGGCTGGTGCTCTTGGAGCCTGGGAAACCTTAATTTGGCAACACTGTGACACCTAAGGCCCCTTATGGCAGGGAGTGCTGTTGGAGTTTCTTTCCCTTTAACTGTGGCGGCTAAAATATGTGTATCTGCCAGTCCCAAGTGCAGGAGAGCAGCGCTGGCCGTATGACCCAGCAGAACAGCGCTCTCCCCTGATGCAGCAATTCACAGCGTCACTGCCTCGCCACCACCCCTGGTGTCCCTGGTGCCCATGCCCACACCACCTCGGCCAGTCGGGGCTGTCAGGCACAGCCCTACATGGTGTGGGCGACCAGTAGCTGCAGCAGCGGGGTGGGCATGCCTCGCCACTGCACCATACCAGCACACAGCACTTGCCCCACCGTCACCATGGCCAGCCCACCCCCACTTTCCTGAGGCGCTTCCCTTCCCTGCCTGTAGCCATGGAAACAGTAACACAGGAACGTGGCAGGGACTGGGGCACAGTGCCACGGAATCAAGAGGCACTGTGCACCCTCCCTGTGGGGCTGGGCCAGTCCCACCCCACAGAGAGCGCCGGCACAGCCCCTCAGTGAAACAGAGGCACTGCGCATGAGTTGGCCGGGAAACTTCGTGAATCACTGGGGCAGATCTGTGAGAAAAATTTGGGCAGGTCTGTGAGAAAAATTTCTCTCAAATCAGTGAGGTCACAATGAAGAAGTCAAAATGCAGCAAGGTGTTAGTGTAAAATAAAACAAAAAAACAACCAACAAACAAAATAACTGTACACAATGAAATCCACAAATTTGTGAAGCTTGTGCTCAATTTCCAACAGACCTATCAGAACATTTCTGGTTTCATCCTTGTACTACGTACTTAAAAAATTAAGAATTAAGTCAGAGTGCTGGTTCATCAGTCAGATACTACTAAAATTCAGGGTATAACATTAATCACCTATGTTCAGATTGAGAAATTTCACTTTTAGCAATTCTGTTTCTTTGTTTGAAGGGTTTTCAGGTTTTATTTATGTGAGCTTTAATAAAAAGAAATTATAGATAAGGTAGCATGCCTATAGTTTTAAGAGTTCACAGCAGACTCAAAGCCTGTGGAATCAAACAGAAAGTATACATTTTCTAAGCTTAAACAGAACACACCTTGACTGTACTCCTTATCTGTTTTTCAGAGATACTCATGAATGCAGGCTAAAATCCTAAGCTCCCATAAAAAATTCTGTAAAACTCAAGGAAAACAACATGATCAGGGCATATCGTTCATCTTCTAATCAGACAGCCCCCATCTGTTTCCTGACAGACAGAACCCCAACATCTAAGTAATGCCAGAGTTTAGCTTCACTCAGTTGTGTCTGATTAACTTAATGTAGGAAGTCATTTCCAGATGGGTCCCCAATTTAAATCCAAAAGCTATGCCACTGTCTGCCTCATCAGGGCTTCTGCGTCACATACAGCACACCCTAAGAGATGGCAGCTTCTGGCAGGCAACACTTTTCTAATACCCTACTGAGGCAGACAACATTGTTATTCAGCATTTCCACTGTGGAAGTGCAAGCTTATACTCAGAAAAAAACACAGAGAGAGAGAGAGAAAGATAAAAAAGAAACACAGAAACTAGCTCTTAAACTTTGTGTCTCACCATTTTAAAGTTGATGAAAAGTTCACACTTGAGAAGATTTTCTTAGGAGAATTTCTCTTCATTTTATCTCTGTGTATCAGAGATCTCCAGAGCAGATCCTTTTTTTTTAAATCATATGATGCACAAGGAAGACTGATTCCCTGAAGCCCATATGTTAAATAGTTTGCTCCTAGTGATTTACAACACTGTGTGTGTTAGATAACGTTTGCAATGAAGCTGCTTCCAGCTAGCTCATGTGCAGACCTTCTATTCCGTTAACTGAACTGCAGCACTCCTCCATCATTCCCGAGCTACTTCCCAAAAACAGCTAACGGAGAAATGGGTAGCCTTGCTTATGCAGAAAAACAAGTTTCTATTGGGCATTGCTAAAATTATGTTTCTATGTAGAACTATATTAAGACTTCTCCTCTTATGAAAGCATTGAAAATATTTCCATCAATGGGCATGAATATGGGCTGCTGGAATTATTGGGGTGGGGAAATGGGAAATGGGAAAACAAGGTCTACGTGTTAAATTGTGTTGTTCAGAGTTAAGGGCTTAGGGAAACATTAGCTCACCAAACATAAGCCAGACTGAGGCTTATGTGTTTAAATGATGATAGGGCTGTATACTGGTGTTTGAGATACCTGGCTTTCAAAAATCTGGTTTATCTGTTTGATGTCTGAGTCTTAATTGCTAGAAAGATGGTAGATGGTGTGACCCTGTTCAGGATTGGGTGATGGAAGAGTAACCATGCTTTCAGAAAACTTTACTTTCCCCACCCACTTTACGTCCCCACCCACACTCCTTTCTGCACTCTTCAATCACCCCCAAACTAGGTACTCAAAGTCACACCATGGAAAATAGCTATAGAAAATATAGGTTTCTGAGATAAAAGACAATGGACAAAACCTCATTTATCTTAACTGCTTTTGAACACATTCACCAGATTTCACTGTGCACCTGACTGACTGATCAGCTGAAATTGATGATTTCTGGGGAACTTTTAATTTTATAGTTATTACTATAAATTCACTCATAGTTCACTAAGTTACACAAAATTCAGCTGAGACACTACCAGAGATATCATGTGCTTAATACAGACAAGTCCATGTTGATTACAGTGCAGCTGAGGAATATTCAATAAGGAAATACTGAAAATTGTGTTGGCAGACACTGTCTAGTGGCTAATATCACCAGCCATGGCTTATCTGAAATATTACTGTTATTATCCCTTCTCTACCACAGGTAATTCCTTTAAGAGCATTGTCATATAAAATCAGTAATGGATTGCATAGAATGTAAGAAATATTGGTTTACTAATCCTACTGGTTGAAGAAATTTATATGACAAGAGAACACCAAGGAGCACTATGGTAACCGTCTTTTCCTAAATGACATTTTGACAAAGAATGACAGACTGTAAAACAAGAAATAATTGTGTTTCAAACCTTTACATGACCATTTCAGAGCTGTACTCCTGTTAAAATGCATAGACCCTCACTCTCAATCTTTTAGAAGTCAAGATTATGTGGAGGATCCATAAGGATAACAGTCGGGTCTCCTATATTGCGGACCCACAATCTTAATCGGGTTCCACAAAGCCCTACTTCCTCTTTGAATGGCAGCTCATTAATATGCAAATTTGCCCCACACACTCATACAGTCCCGGCGCTGTTTCGGCACTATGTTGCTGGGTATCAGTGTTTGTGTCGGCCCTTCCCAGTGCCTGCAGCCACCCCACGCTGGGAAAATACCCTTTTCAGCTCAGCCATAGACACAGTTTCATAACAGCACAGCGGCAGCTCTGGGGGAGCAGCCCTGCCGCTGCAGGTGCGGGCACAGGAGCCGCTGCCATTCCTGCAGCAGTCACGCTTGCGCAGTTGAGAAAAGGGGCCTCCTTCATCACTAAAATATTATGCCGCTAAGATCTGAAGCCACAATATGGGGGGCGCAAAGTGCAAGAGGGCCGACTGTGTAACCATGCAACTTGTGTTTGTGAGTAGTGTGATTCTAACAGGTAATCATCTAAATATCCGAAGAAGAATTCTTGTGGTGTCTGCTATGCTGTACAATGCATTTGTCATCTGAAAACATCTGAATGGTACCTTATCGTCCTTCAAATCTCTCCTTAAATTGCGTTATATCACAACAACTACTAACAAATGGAAAAGATTAGGCTTTCTATGTTCTGACCACAAGATCCTTTTGTGTCACCCAATGCCATTCAGTTTTCGTATGTCCTCCATCTGCATGTCTGTTTTATAGTTGAGCTGGAAGCAGATGTGTCATACTCCACAATGGGGAATGTCTAGCTGTTACAATACAAGCAGAAATAACATTATTACTATTATTAGTATAATAATAACCCTGCCATATTAGATTAGTTTCCCTACTGAGGCAACCTTAGAAAAAGAAGTCATGTCTCTCCTTCAGAAATTACAGTGATTTCACAAGCATACCCCCACATGAGAAACATGAATCATTCACAGACACACACAGTGTACATGAATGACACAGTTTTGCATTTGGATTCCTGATTCATCTGACACATGTGAAAAAATTCATGAAGTTAGACAAGTCCCAAGTGATTGTAGGTGTCTGGATGCTATAAAACACAAGTTATTCTACCTACATCAGCACTAGAACTATTGAGCTTTTTTTCTTTCTGGTCTACTGTGCATATAACTACAACTGTGATATAACTACAGTTGTGTATTATTAGCAATGACACCTGTCTTTTCACATCCATTAAGAATATTTTACAGACTTTATAATAACCAAGAGTAATGGCAGCTTGTACGCTCATATTTAATATGACCTCATGCTTTGAAACCCTTTGAAAGCAAATGAAAAGCTCCAAGCAGGTGTCTGAGGTAACATGGATGAAATAAGGATGTAGAGAAACTTTTAAAAAATAAAATATCATAATAGAAATGCTGGTATGTGACAGAGATGCCAAAATCATATGCTAAGTGTGCATGTGCAAGTATTTTGCCAAGCTTGCAAGGTATTACTCGTTGTAGGCCTTGATAACAAGCAGCACATAGACTGATGACCCTCCTAAGTTTTCACTCCTATAAGATCTACTGATACCAATAGACCAACTGCTTCTGATGTTTCTCTGTGATAGAACTTGATATGAATCTCAGTGATCTCTCTGGTAGTCCTCTTGCTGTACATCCTGAGCATGAGGTAGGGCTCTTATGGACGCTGCAACGAAAATGCCAGATGACAGCTTTATCAGTTCATCTCTTCACTGCTCTTCAAGTATCTCAGAGTCATTCTCTATAAAGTTCATAAGCATGGCACTCATGCTGTGCAAACAAGCTACTTGTTTTCAGTTAATGATCTTCACTGTCAAACACACAATTGTACTTAATTTCCTAGTTTATTTCTTTTTCCTTCCCTCCTTCCCTCCCTCCTGCTGTTTATTACCAGCAAATGTGATCTCTGTCATGAAGACGGCAAAATCTGTGGACCACCTACACTATTTATGCATTTATACAGCACCAAGCACAGTGTGGTTTTGGTCCCGACTTGAGACTGTCACTCTGAACACTTTTTGTAGTGTTGCTTTCTCTAGAATTCACAAGCATATTGTTACTTAAAATTTTATAGATAAAATTGACAATCAGGCATAAGAATGAGTTATAAATGTATATAAGCAATGCTTCTACCCATGATCTACAGGTGGTTACTTCCCTCACAGACTCTCTACATCTTCTTAATATGTTCAGAGTGTCTGAGAATATATTAAATGTAGCTGTGCTTTAAATAAGTAAATTTTGCACTTTCTAATGTATTCAGAACCAGTGGCTATTACGTGCTTTACAAAACATGCCCAGTACTATAATAGGCACATTACTTCCTTAACTTGAAGCAAGGCAGAAATACTTAATACCTCCTTTGCCTCTGTTTTTAACAGTAAGACAGACTGCCTGCAGGACAACTGGACTAGTAGGCTGATTGATGGAGTTGAGGTGCAGTATAACCCCCCTGTAATCCAAGAGGAGGTAGTCAGAGACTTGTTGAGTGGCTTGGACCCTCATAAATCCATGGGACCAGATGGGATCTAGCCAAGGGTGATGAAAGAACTAGGAGATGACTTCGCCAAGCTACTCTCCATAATTTACCAACAGTCCTGGCTTACTGGTGATGTACCACAAGACTGGAAATTGGCTAATGTGACACCCATCAACAAGAAGGGCAGGAAAGATGATCCGAGCAATTATAGACCTGTCAGCCTGACCTCAGTCCTGTGCAAAGTCATGGAACGGCTAGTCTTGTGTGCTATTATGCAGCAACTACAAAATGACCATGACATTAGAACTAGTCAGCATGGATTTTGAGAGGCAGGTCTTGCCTGACCAACCTAATTTCCTTTTATGACACAGTGACTCACCTGGTTGATGATAAAAAGGCTGTGGANAAAGAAAGTTGTACAGTGTTTACCAGAGATATTTTTTAAATTAGTCATTTTTAATTCCTTAGGATATTGCATTGGCCACAGGCCTTCATTTATAGAGTAAGTATACAGTCCTCTGAAATATCTGGTTTTTCATCCTGACTATCATTTATTTCATGAGTAATAAAAGTTACAAATTTACCTGGCTATCCATTTGCCCCATCTGTAAATCTGACTAACAACAGTTTACCAAACTATATGATGTCATAACATACCACTGAAGTTGTAAGCTCTTAGCAGGAGGGAATGTTATTTCGTTATGCTTTTATACTACAGCTAAGGAAGCAGATCTACAAAGGAAGTGCCTAGGGAAGTTTCAAGCCACCTCCTCCTCCCAGTCCATTAGCTAGTAGCACTCAGTTCCCTGCCAAATCCCATAGAGTACTTGCTACTCACTGAGCCTGAGCAGCTTGACACTGTGTTGCTGAGGAGACACACAAATAGCACCACCAGTATTTCAGAAAAGGATGCTGTGATCCTCCAACATTTGAAAGCAATTACAAAACAATTCTTTTATTTAAAAAAAAAAGTAAAATGCAGTAATTTTTGGTGCTGTGTGAGACGAACAGATGGGTTTCCACTAGTAAAACCAACTGCAAAAGAAAATGTCTCTCAGTCGAGGTCACGACATTCTCGGAAAGCTACAGTGGTTGATTCAACATGATGTACATCTATCCAATACCCAGATAGCATGTCACATTATTTTAGGGAATATGATCAGACTTTCTCAGCCAGTTGGATTTGCTGGTTCAGCAGTCTTGATGACTAAAACCAGAGGTGAAATGCTTTTAATGACTGCTTTTAAATTATAAAGGTACAAGGAGGGTGAATCTTGATTAAGAGACTGGCAGGCAGCTGTGCCTTGAACGACTAGTATGACATGCAATTTCCTATCATCCTGCTCAGTGAATGAGTAAGGTGTCTGTCATCAAAAACAGTGCCTTGCATGGAGAGTTTGCAACATGATAATTCTAGGAAATGAATATAGATAAAAGCTTTTAAGAGACAGATCCATTGCAGCTCATTGTAACCAACATGCTGCTTTAGACTTTCTATGAACAGGAATACCCATGGCAGGATGAAAAAGTGGGACCTAAATCCTCAAATTTAAAAAGAAAGGAAGAAAAAAAAAACCCCAAAACAAAAACCCAAACAAACCCCAAACAAGAAAAAAAAAAAAAAAAACAAGCCACTGCAAATAGGCCAAACACACAAAGAGTTCATCAAAATTTCAATAGAAATTACGTGGATAGTTTCACATTTTGGCAGAAGTTATAACCTCATTATACCTTTTAATCCAGTTTGTATGATTTAACTTCATTTTTCCAGATTTACAGCATACTTTCAGAAGACAAAATATGTAATTTAAAAACCGGAGGTCTAGAAATTCTAAGAATGTTTATCTGGCATGGCTCATCCAAAGCAAAAGTGGCTCATCCAAAGCAGAAGTAGCTCATCAACAGAGAGTTTCAAAAAATTTTTCTTTACTTTTTTTCACCAAACTTATATAGCTTTGGATTCCAAGATACTTTATCAAAGCCATCCTGCTATAGCAGAATTCATTAATCACTACTGTAGACTCATAAAGATAAAATCATTTTGTTACTACATGAGTAAAAAATTCCAGGGAAAAAATATTGATATCCCTTCCCATCAGGCAACTTCTGAGTCAAATACTTATACTTTAAAAAAAATACTGCTTTAGACCCAGAATAAAGCTAAATTACTTCTTGTAAAGTATAAATATATGTTGTATAAAGCCAAACTTGGAATAAACCCCAAGAATTTTAGGGTTCTTATTTTAGATTTTTACGCTACAAATTGAGTTGCACCTTTGTGATTCTATTTTAGGAGACCCAGTAGAAATTAAGTCTCAGCAAAACAAAGTGTGCAATCAAGGAAGTAATAAATGAGCAGTCTGGGAACACATAAGCAGGTGAGAATCAGTTTGAGACTGAAATGATGAACAGGTCAGGAAGTGAGAATTTTTGAACAGTTTGACTAGGCAATTAACATGAGACTTATGACATGAAAAACATGTGCAGTAACACATTACTGACCTCTTAATGAATTCATTCAATTGTAAACTGGCTGAAAAATTGGACTTTAATCTCATTTAGCTTTCTTTTTTTCCCCAATGTAGTCGAATAAGTAATACCATGGAATTACTCTCAAATTTGTGGGTTTTCAGAACAAGCTTCTAGATTGCTAAACCTAACATCCATATGGGCTGCAGTGACAGTGGGCAAGCTCTGCCCTTGCTGCTGAGCCACAGCAACTCATCTCATCTCATGGAGGCCCACAAAAGCTCCACAGCTCCTGTGGGATTACCTGAGCATCCCCTGCTCAACAGGGGCTGTTCTACATAATAGTAGAACAAGGGGTTGTGTCAGGTGTCTGTGGTAACTCAGAGAAAGCTGAAATATGTAATCGCCCAAATTAGATTGTGATAAGCCGAAAGTTTTTTGCTTCTGAAATCAGACAAGTACAGCAAAAGTACTTTCAAGTTTCTTTACCTTAACAGTTTATTTTGGTCGGAATTTTATTTGATGACAGTGGAGTGTAGGTATAGAAGACCTTTATTTCAGAAGATCTAATTCAAGGAGATAAAGAATTTCTGTCCCTTATGAAAGCGTTTGCCACCTGGGAGGAACCTTTACCCACTGATACTTGATGTTTCTCTTTCTCCTGCCCTGCAGAGGAGTTAAGACCCTGCAAAGATAAATTTTTCACGGACAACCTTGGAGGCTCCTTAAGGCGGGGCTAGGCAAGGCCTTAAGAACACCTGGACAGGAAAAAGCAGTGCATTCTTTCATTCCCAGTGTACACACCATTATGTTTAGTGTTCTCATTTTGAAAATAAATTTTCCTAAATCCTTCCATTCCTGCTGGGTTCGGGGGTACCTGCATTATCTTTCTTCACATGGGGGAAGGCCAAGAGCAGAATTAAACAAATTCCTTGCAGGCATTAGCTTGAAAGCATGAGTGTATCTACTACTGTGGCATCTATAAAGATAAAACAAGGTATGTTATGGAAATGAAGTGGTTATTCTGAAATTTACTTTTCTTCCCTTCTCCAGAGCAGCAAACCTCTCCATGGTACTGCTGCTAGTGCTGGCTGACTCAGGTTTTTAGTAGCAGCAAGCTCCAATTTCTCAGAAGTTGGTCCTTGATTCAAGAGCTGCTGCTGCCTTTGAAGGTTCCTGAATCAGAGGACACTAAAAAAGTTGGAACTTGTAAGGAAGATTTTTAGGGAAAGGCTGTCAATTTCTCAGCTACTCCCCCAGGAATGTACAGTTAACTCATCTGTGATGAGAGCACTTATACATATTCGATTTATTTACAGCTCACGTGTAAGCTTCTACAATCTCTGTCCCCTTGTCCCAGACTGTTGACTAGGAACAAAAGGCTGACCCTGGAAGACTTCTCCTAATTAGTGTTCCATGACTAATGCAAAAATTAAGGGAGATAATTGTGTTAGCTATACTTCTGGGGAAAGATTTTATAAGATAGGTCTGACAAAGTGAGTGAAAATCCCAAATGCCAAAATCCTCTAAGAACTTAAGAAAAGGGCAAGAGAAAAAAGGTAGAAGGGAAGGCTGGGGGTGCAGGAAAGAGGAGTGAGTGAAGGGAGGAAAAAAAGAAAATATGCTGGAAAATTGTTGCAACTCTGGGTTTAGAGATAGGAAGTGTGAGGACTTTTGTCCTCCTCCCTGAACCTCACCTTTCTCTGCTTTGCATCACTTAATCCCTGGTGTAAAAGTGAAGAACTTCTGTGCATTAATATAGCTGAGAAAATTCACTCCACATGGTGTGTTCCTCTAAAATGATGAGCACAACCCTTCCCCTTCCTCCCAATGACTAGAATTTCTGTATTAAAGCATGAACCTTGCTGTGTAACTGTTGACTCAAGTTATTGTATCTTAAATCACTTCCTACCAATTGAATCAGCATGAATACCTGCTCCTGTCTTTGCCCCCCAGCTTATGAAAGTATTGTCATTTGACTGAACTAAGCTAAAGGTATTTTTGAAATTGTCATGTACTAAGACACAAGAATAGCAAGGCATCTGATCCAGAATTAATATGAAGATCTGCAATTTCTCATGAATTGATTACACTGCTTAATCAAGACTACCTGGTCTTCCAACTGTGAGTCAACGGCATCTCCCATAAAACCAGAGAAGCTACTCATGTAGCTATGTAAAAGAAATGGGTTACGTAAACTCAGAGAAACTCAAAAATAACAAATTTATGTTAACTTTTTAACTCACAGATCCCAATAAAGTTAAGAATTTGGGGGGAACAATTTATTTCTCAAATCAGTGACAACTGAAAATGCTATTATATAGTTGATAATTTAAACTTGACAGATCATCTTAATGAGCTAAAAATTATTTTCCAATAACAAAATTTTTGTTTTCCCAAGTATCCAAACAGAACAGATGAGGCAGAACAAGAAAAAAATATTCAGGATTTAATCTATATTGGTACACAATCAGCAAGATAACCAAGAGTCAGATGAACTCAGTGACTTTGCTGGTAACAATATTTCCCTTGGTAGAAACTATGAGTTATTGTGGACTTGTGATAAGGCAAGACTGTTGGGGGTTTGCTTCTTTTCAGGTAAATCGGTATTTAATGGATGCTGTCTCACTATGTTTTTGCTGTAGGCCGTCGGGTTTGATTTTGGTTTTGTAGGGGTTTTTATTTAGAGATAAAAAGAGTCAACTTTCTTCTAGATTTCTATCAAGTAAAATGATGGTAGGTCCAATTTGGATTTTTTTCCTCACAGCTTCACTCAGGAAAGGAGTTCTTGCTATTCCTGTCACCAATGTATTTATTACTCCTTGCTGGTACAAATAAATTTTGTGCCTTCTAAAGACAAAAAAAATAGAATATTTGTGCTACTTGAGAGTAACAATTATAAAAAAGAGGACCACTTTAGAAAAGGAAAACTAGCTTGCCCACATCTGCAGTTCTATGGTAAAACTGCTCATAAAATAAGTCACATTGTTTTCGATCAGAGAGGGAGAAGACGCATTTTTGTGGAGAAAAAAAAAGTAGGACCTGCAATATATGCTTAATTTAAAATAGTTCAATGAACATCTCATCCACACTCAAATACTTTATGAACAGCAAAAAATAGCTAGACAATATTAGACAAATTCTACACTTATACACAGCAGAAATATACATCTGAATCTATAGCACGTCTTCTCTCTAGAAAAGATTAATATAATTTAATGGGGTGGAAGATAAAGCTTGTGTAAGAAAACTAAGTGAGACAACAGGTATTAGAACTCAGACTTCATTGTCAGCTGTCAGATTTAAGAACAACTACTGGCCCAGAACAACCAGAAGACATTTTATTTGAGGCCTCATTATCTGAGAGGGAGTAAAAAGACAAATATATTAAGATGTTCCCAAAAAGTTTGAGAAAGGACTACTGCCTACAGCAAAATGGAGAGATTCTGCTTTGCTTCCCTCCCCTCAATCATGTGGAGGAGTCATGTTATTTTCTAAGGCCAAAAAATTGAAGTAACTATAGCTGAAACTTTACAGCAGAGTGGTTGTGGCTCTTCCTGTCCCAGTAGCACGAGGCACACAAAGTACAACATAAAGTAAAAAAACCTCTCTGATCAGTATTACTCAGAGAAGCATATCGATTATGAAAAGTCATGTCGTCTAAATTGCACGTTTATGAAAAAAGTTTTATGTTTAAGAAAGAATCTAACCTCTCTAAAACTTACCCCTTGATGGGTCTTCAGTCTCTCAAACCTCGCCTGCAATTCTTCATTTGCATTTAAAAGTAAATAAATAAAATTGTGCACATGACAAATCAAATATTTTTATGTAAACATCAGAAGAGTCTCCAGGTACAGGATTTTTGCACAGCACTTGTACCAGACCTGCACATAAACTGCTACCTGCTGGGTAATTACCACCCTGGAGGCGTTTTGGTACCAAAACCCATTTGAAATCACCCTCTATTTCTCTAAGGGAGAAAGAGATCTGATCAACAAAAAGTATTTCTATTTGATTGGTTTTCCTCAGATTCATAAGTATGAGTCCACATTGCAAAACTGATATCTAAAATACTACTGAAAATGTTACTGATTTTTTCTGGCCAAAGTATACTGGGAATAGTATATTAGAAGTCTCAGAGATCAGAATTGTATTTTGACACCTTCCCAAGACAAATCAGAGCTTCTTTTGATTCAGGATTAACAGGCAGTCCCATATCCACTTTGGCTTTCTATGCAGCAGCTATTAATATAAACAAAAAATATGAGAACATTTGTAGCCATAACACCAAGTGTCTGCATTAAAGTATAAAGCAATAAAGCCTTTTGAAGCTACCTGAGCCCCAGCACCAGGAGTTTTGCATAAAAATATGTACCAAGTACTGCAGAATCACATCTCCTTTCTGCTTCCTGGTGTCTATCTCTGCAGTCAGGCCAAACTTCATGTGCAATATTTCTTAAAAATTAATGTGAGGTCAATGACCAGGAAGGGCAAAGATTCTCCTGTTTGCAAGAGACCTTTTGTTCTCCACCATTGCCTTCCGATGGTCAGGATCATTGTGGGTCATGCATTGGCAGCAGGTACTTCTCTGGTTGCAGAACTAGAGGATGCAGCCATGGAAAATACCTGAATATGCCCCCTCAGGCACTTACTTGCAATAAACAGATGAGACTGCAGAGATCCCACATTTTTTCAGCATACTTTTTGATTATGTTATTTCAGTAGTTAGTTGCACACTTTCAAACATGTAATCTTTAATAAAATCTGAAAATGTTTCTCAAGTCAAGGTGAGGGCTCTACATCTTGGGAACTGGCCCTCCAGTCCAACATACTGTGCCACTGGATGCCTCACAGTGCGGCTTGTCACAGTTTGCCAAGGTTGTAAACACACCAGTCAGTCCTGTACTTTCAGACACATCAAAGGTAATTCCTGCTTAATTCTAGATACAAATTATGTACAATTTAATAATATTCCATTTCACAAATTATTCCACCTCTCCGAAAGCCATGAAGCTTTTACGTTGTTGATTAGTCTCAGAGCTAATGTTCTTATAAAGAGCTATAAACCCTGGACTTTTACCTGGCCTAATACAATAGTCAGTTATTAAAGCAGCCAATTCCATTCTTTCTCTAGAATGAAAGAAAAAAAAAGTAAGTCTAATTCAAAAGTTTTAGGTGTTTTTTCTCTATATAGTTACAGAATCACAGAATCACAGAATGTCATGAGTTGGAAGGGACCCACAAGGATCATCTAGTCCAACTCACCATCTAACACCCGTAAGGAGACCGAGAGCACATCGCAGAGCATAACACCAACCTGGATCCCTCACAGTCTAGCAGGCCACTCCGAGCCGGAAGGGGCCCAACATCATCCAGCCCTACACCTCCCTGCTAGACCATGTCACTAAGCTCCTCGTCCAGTCTTCTCTTAAACACCTCCAGGGATGGTGACTCCACCACCTCTCTGGGCAGTGGAGTCATTAATTTTAAGACTATATAGTTTACTTTTACATGATTCTTACACAAAGAACAAAAACCTTTACAAGAGGCTTATATAAAGCATAAGAATAAGTACATTTGAGATCAGCATTACAGTGTACTTGAATCAACAGAACACTCTAATTTTCAACAGATCAACCCTAATTTACTTCAGTCAGGAACCCGGCTCTTTGCAATCATAACTCCACAACAAAAAAAGAGGCCAACAAGAATGCCCCTCTGGAAGATGTCTTGCTTCTACATTATGGAAAGAAAGCCGACCTCACCTTTTCCTCCAGAATCAAGTAATTTTGCAATGCTCCTGCACTCTTCTCTGCACTGTAACTGTTTCTACAGCAGAGCCAGATACCTCACCTACAACTGTAAAGTCACAGTCATACAGCTGGGCTTAAGAAACCATCATGAAAACAGAAACTGCAAAGCTATACTCATCTTCTTCAGTACATGGATTTATTTGCCTACTTAAAATAAAAAAAAGTGCTTAGAATGGATAATGAGAAACATCTTTGTCATCATAATCTACTTCTTGCTCCTCAGCTGCCACAAATCAGTGCTGCTCCACTAACTTGCATTTGACCTGCTTTGACATATACCACCTGTAGATCTCATCCTCAGTGCTGAATGTAAAGTAAATTCATGTCTAGAGGACAAATGCTCAGCTGGATTACATCAGCATATTACCTTCTTTGAAGTGCATGCAGCGCTTGGATTTGCAACAGCTGTAGGTCTAATCTTTAATTGTTTGTTTTTTTAACTTTGAGTAACCTACCATGTGTAAAAAGTGATAAAATGGTGTCGTGGTTTGACCCTGGCTGGATGCCAGAGATTCACACACACCCTCTCCTGGAGGAAAAAAACTGGAAAATAAAACTGGTCACAGGAAAAAGCAAGGAAAACTACAAGTGAATAATATAAAGGATTTATTTATTAACTAACAAGATCAGAGCTTAATGTGTGAGAAGCATCATTTTAAAGGCAACCTTTTCCCCTCGCCCCTCCTTCTCTTACAACAGATCTCATATTCCCTTTTTCAACCAGGAGACAAAGGGGGAACAGGGATAGGGGATAAGCCAGGCAAGTTGGTATTTCTGACCAGGTTTAGGGTGGGAAGCCATGTCTCTGTCCTTCCATAAAGTTCTCTCTCTCTCTCATAAGAGGAAAAGTCTTTCATGACCCTTTCCCAAGTGAGATCTCAACTCAGGGACAACAGTTCTTCCATTCTCTGTTGCCCGCGAGTCACAGCACAGGATGCAGTGTTTTAACTGCTACTCTGCTGCTTCATATATGAGCCCATCTCANAGAACCCGGCACTTAGTTTTGTTAAACCTCATACTGTTGGAGCCTGCCCATCTCTCCAGTCTGTCAAGGTCCCTCTGGAGGGCCTTCCTACCCTCCGGCAGTTCAACATTTGCCCCCAGCTTAGTATCATCTGCAAACTTGCTGATGATGGATTGAATTCCCTCGTCCATGTCATCGATAAAGATGTTGAACAGTACTGGGCCCAACACTGACCCCTGTGGGACTCCACTGGTGACTGGCCGCCAGTCTGATGTTGCACCATTCACCACCACCCTCTGAGCTCGCCCTTCTAACCAGTTTGTGACCCAGCATAAAATGTTCCTTTCTTCTGACCTTGAATCACTGGCAGCAGCGGAGGCTCAGTGTGCCCCCCTTGCTGCCAGAGGAAAAAAAATATTCAAACCAGAACAAATGGGAAGAACATTATTTATAAAGCCATGTATTTGACTACATGTTAGATTATTATCAGAGGTTTTTGAAGTACATATACCTATGAACAAATTTCTATATGATAGTTCATCAGAACATTTTTCAGTAAAACAGTCATTATGGTGAAAGAAATCATACAAATGTCAGGTTTTGCTTATGTCTAGAGTTTAGTTTCAGAATTCACTTTCCCATTTCTGCTGGGATTTTTTTCAAGGTACTTAGAATTTGTGGAACGGATGCAAAAAATTTTGCTGCTGTTTTTCTAGTTAGAGCCAAGTTTACAGCTATATTTTCAGATTAGAAAGTCTGTTTTATTTACCAAGGACTCTTCACTTTGAACATACCTTTTGAGAATTGTAATTCCTTTTGCCAGTTCTCTCACAAAAGCAATAACCTTCTAATTAAATGTACCATTGATTCCTTTCAGCTAAATTGAATACGGTCCAACTAGACGTATAATGTGTTCAAAAGACCACAGTGCTTTGACTCACTTTCTTCTCATGTAAACATTGTATATATCTCAAGCATTGTCTCTGAGGTGGTTTGTCCAGCTGGATGTGTGGCTGAACAGATCGTTTTCACTTGATTTGTACAATAGCATATTAATCGAAGCGGGGAGGTCTTCTTAAGTCATATCAATTACCAAATGACCTTCTGTAGTTTCTAGTTTCCATGCTAGCAAAACATCTAGTCAAAATCATTAAAGGTGAGCAGAAATATTTGTTAGAAAAACTTCCACTTATTATTAGTCTAAGACTGTGATAAAGGATGTTATTTCTAGGATCAAAGTTGCAATATACTTGCTGCTGCTCCATTCATCACTAAACTTGTGATCCTAGGAGACAAGATGCCTCTCACTGGTCCTAACACATTCCTAGACAACTTGTTTGCAATACAGCTGTTTGCAAGAAATGGAAGTGCAAAACCCAGATTTGCACTGATGGTATTCCAAATGTGCTCTATAACAGCTGCAAGGATTTCATAACTTCATTGTAGAGGCTGAACACCCGAGCTGCTGAAGCGATTGAAGCAGGCAGTAGAACTCCATCTGGAATACCATCTATCCTTTGCACTTTGAACAGATCATGGGCTTCAAAGCATAAGCAATGTTATCTCCGTTTTGCAATTCTGGAACCAAACCCCAGAAAATATGACACCTAAAAAGTGATCTAATTAAAGTTTGTTTGCTCTTCATCTAAATCTCCAGGCAAATATGCTAGAATGTAGCATCCACTCTAATGAGTGGAGTGTGAGTAATCACAAAAAAGAAGGTATCTAAAATCTTCTTGTCATAAGCCTACTGGAAGAATTATTCTAAAGATACTTCTCATATTCTGGAGTATAGTCACAGCTTCCGTGGCAATGAACCCTTGAGATATTTGTCTGTATATATATGATCCTTTGTTACTGTGGTCACTGAAAATCTCATCAGGAACCAGATTACATGCTTTAGTATGCTATTAGAAGGATGTTGAGCTGCTTGAGAGGGTCCAGAGAAGGGCGACAAGGATGGTGAAAGGACTGGAGGACAAGCCCTATGGAGAGTGGCTACAGGAACTGGGGTTGTTCAGCCTGGAGAAGAGGAGACTCAGAGGTGATCTCATTGCTGTTTACAACTACCTGAAGGGAGGTTGCCGCCAGGTGGGTGTGAATCTCTTCTCTCAGGCTGACGACACCAGAACAAGAGGACATGGCCTCAAACTACACCAAGGGAGGTTTAGACCGGATGTCACTTCACAGAGAGAGTGATCTCTCATTGGAATGGTCTGCCCAGGGAGGTGGTGGAGTCGCCGTCCCTGGAGGTGTTTAAGAGGAGACTGGATGAGGAGCCTAGTGACATGGTCTAGCTGGGGGGTGTCTGGCTGGATAGTCCTGTGGGTCCCATCTGGCTCAGAGTGGCCTGTGAGCCTGTGAGGGAACTAGGTTTACGTTCACCACCCTGGGGTGTGCGTTCGGTCTCTGTACGGGCGATAGCTGGTGAGTTGGACTAGATGATCCTTGCGGGTCCCTTCCAACTCGTAGTATTCTGTGATTCTGTGAGTATCTCTACACAGATGGAACTAGAACCATGCCATCATTATTGCACCAACTGTTATTGAAGCCTTCTTTTTTTATTGAAAGTGTGTGTTTCAAATTATAGTGTTTTTATTGAGTTATAATTTAATTGGCAGCCTCAGTTTCTCAGTTTCTGAGAAGCCCAAAACAGGAAAACTGGAGAAGTTAAAAGTCAGGGCTAAAAATCACTGGCACAAAAGCATGGAAGGAGCTTGTTTAAGGACTTGCCAAGACCAGATGAACTTATAATTTAGTTTTATAAGTAAAGGTTATCGACTCCTATAATTCCTTAGATATTAATTTCTCAAGAGTCTAGCCAGAATTTGGATACATACAGAATTGATAGAAATAAAGGAGGAAAATGGCCTGTAGATCTCTTCTAGTCTCCTCCTCATTTACCTGTCAATATGGAAGTGCATCAAGTCCACCATTCTCTGTCCTAATAAAGAAGCGGAAATGGCAGTAAAATTTTAGGTCATTCAGATATAGGGGGGGAAAAAAGGTACAGTATTGAAAATGCAGGGGATCATTGATTTATCTTATGTGAGGGAAAGATTGGAATATCTAATATGTGCAAGTACTTTGAACAGGAAGTTTCATAAGTAATTAATTATAGCATTTCCCTTGAAAGGTTAATCAAATAACTAATATATTACTTCTCAAGCAGTAAGAAGTGACAGCTTTTAAATTTAGTCCACCAATGAGTAAGGAAGTGCCACCTTCCACTCACAGGTAGGAAACACTCATTACAAGGAATGGAAAGTTTCTTAATTAACTGAAATTAATATGGAGTAAAATCTTTGAGAGAATCTGGTACAATTCACTCTGAATTGAGAAACGTGACCTTTTTATTGCACTTGGTGTCTAAGCAAAGTCGACTGAACCTTTCCACTGACTTAAATGGCATTATCCTCTTTTATCTGCTGCTAGACTTCAAAACTGTACTGACTTAAATGATCTCAAAATTGGGTTCACAAATTCAAACTTTCCTCAATCATATTAGTCATTTTCCCTCTACTATACCCATTGTGTACAGAATAAAATACATTAAAAATATGCTCAAACTTCTGTGAGGTCAATTGCATCATAGATGCAATGAAGAAAATGTGATATAGAACAAAATCACTTTAAAAATTAAGAAAAACATACATTTCTTTTTTTGTTAGACTGTACCACTAGATTTCCACACTTTCAAATGACTTCACAGTTTCAACACAAACTCAGCAATTATTCATATAATAGAATGTTTGTAAAGGTAGATGGCTCTATTCAACTAAATGTCTCCATTTTTCAAGTCTCTCATGTATTCCCTGGCAAAATCATGTTGGAATTGAAGAATAAAAATCAGGCTTTATTGCCTTAGTGACATAAGTGTTCTCAGTCAGAAAGTATAGGTACTTTTTAATGATATTATAACAATAAAATCAGACATATGTCACTTTTCCTGTTGCAATTGTTAATAAAGCGTATCTGTGCCTATTGTTTGAAACACAATTTACCTTTGGTACTGGCAGTATTCACTCAGCACTAATGGAAAGATATTAGCATGAGAAAATCTCCTGAATAGGTTGCAAAGATGATAGCATGGATAATTGACTAAAAAATAACTACCTCTCTATTGGAGAGGATTTTTTTTTTCTTTTTGCCATTTGCTGAGCTCTTAACAATTTACTAGGACAATAGAGTTTTCTAGATACCTTGAAACACCTACAGAGCACGTTACATTAATAGGCACTAATTTAAAAATTCAAATTCGCCAGCATTGAAAAATTCCATGCATACAGAGTGATATCACAAGAAGCTAAATATGTATATCTTGCATTATGTTTATAATTACAATTATAATTGTATATTGTAATTACAATTATATTACAATATATAATTACAAATTCCACTGTCCGTTGCCTTTCTGATAGCACCTGATGCCCTACACAAGCTGTGAAGTCTTTCAACAGGAAAGAAAAGCCTAACCACATTTACTTTAACTTCACCCGTTCTACTTCCTTACTAAATATGGAAAATCCACTAATATAATTTACCCCAGTTAGGATGGAACTCTTCCCCAGAAAATTACTATTAGCTACAAGAAAGCCAAAGATAGTAAAATCCTGCCAAGATCAAGGAAGCTACTGCCCAGTTGACAACTGCATCCACTGCTAACAGAAATCACATACCAACTACTGGACCACCTTATCAACCTTGATAACGGGATGTAACTTGAGGAAGTCTATTGCCTTGGGAACCTTTCTCATAGCTACAACTGTAAGAAAAAGCTTTGGACAAAGAAACGGCCCCAAAAACTTGTTAAAATGCTGTGAAAGGCAAAATCACAGGCAAGAGAGATGTGTGTTGAAAAGTTGATGGATTATGTTGAATGAAATATTGTTAGTTTGGAAGGAAGAGGAAGGAAGATCTGTTATCTCTAGAGAAAACATTGTGAATTAATGTAAGATGCTGTCTCGTTAAAACTACAAAAAGGTGGAGGACATCACTTCATCTCCTTCTTAATGGAAATGCCCCAAACTGAGTTTACACAGTAATTGAGTAAAAAATCCATGTACTTTTTAATTTTTCCAATAGAGTGCTGAGCCTCCAAATTCAACTAATAACAAATTATGGTAGCCTCAAGATATAAGCAAGTGCACTTAGTTTATCAGTATAGTATTATAAAAGCATGAAAAGGACAATTCACACACAGGGCATGTTATAATCCAATAGATTATTAGTTCCATCACCTTTTCCTTCTCTCTGTCTCTCTAGTCACACATACAGTCACCAAAACAGACAACTTAGAACATGGCAATTGCCCTTGGAAAGTTCTGGTTTAAATATAGTTTGTCTTTCAGGTACCAGGAACTAAAAAAATAAATTCTTTGTCTTTTAAAATGGATTTTTTTTCTCTCGAGAATGGTGCTGCAGTGTATAAAGAGAACTTTCATAACACTGAGATACTTATGAACTCCATTTGCTATTAAAAGAACTAGTAGTCAAGTCTGAGAAGAGAGGTACTTAATAAATGCGTCATATCCCTGACAAATCATGTTTTTATCCAGCTCAGTCTGAAGGAAAAGCAGACAAAGTAGATTATGAAATTCTTTCTTTTAGACCAAAAACTGTAGAAATTATCAGTTTTCAAGGTCAAATAAGTTCCCTCTTCGCTTGATGTTAATATCCTGGTCTTTACAAAATCAAGGTAAAGGAGGACCCTACATTCCCTCTGAAAGCACAAAAAGATTGGCTTGATTTAATAGGTATTGATGGTAACTCTATATTTTATTAAACTTAAGATGGTCTTTTATGTTTCCTAAACATATATTTCCATTCTGATTTCAATAATATTTAGCTGTTTCTGGGGCAGTTAATTTTATGCTATAACCCACTTTGCTGTTTTTTTCTTCTGGATATCATGTTAAATTCTACGTTCCACATAATATGTCTATGTATACAAGAGGAAGCTTTGTATATGAACTACTTACAAAACAGAAAACAACAAACTGTTCTTTTAAAGGCTCAGAATCCATGGGGAAATATCTTTTGGTTGTGTCTAGATACTACATCTTCAAGTACCTGTATCACAAGAGACATTACAGATAAAATTAAAAGGCTTCAAAATAATAGAACATAAACTTCGCCTTCTACCTAGTAAAGTTAATTTTTAAACATTTTTTCAGGAACATATATATATATATATATGCTAATATTATAGCAATACCACCTCATTTCTCTGCCAAACTACTTAGTAGAATGGAAACACATATACACTTTATATTACAGCTTATATGAGTGAACACACAACTGAAGAGTGTACAGTGATATTACTATATAGATGGATAAAAAACAGCAGCAGTAGATCTCAGAGAGATCTCATCAGTGTGTGTAGATACCTAAAGTGTGGAAAGAAGGTGTAGTCAGGCTCTTTTTAGTGGTGTCTAGTGACAGGACAAAAGGGCACAAAGACAGGAGGCTCCATCTGAATATCGAAAAATACCTTTTCACTGTGAGGGTGACTAAACACAGGAAAGTTGTTTTTTTAATTTTGGTTTCCCTGGTTTCTCCAACTAACTCCAGTTAACAGACCTGTTCACAATATTTGTATGTCAAAACAAAATATACGCTGCTAAAGTTGTGTCACCCTTCCCAGGACACAAAGCTGTGATTTGAGGAAATAAAAAAGAAATAGTCCACTACAGTTTCTGAAGACTCTTCTAAAATTATCTGTGACTTTAAGCTGTTTATTAGTGTCAGTGTCAGGTTCCAAATCTGTGAAGGCAGACATATCAATCACATATAGCAATGATGACAGTAGCTGCAAATCGGGGAAAGTGCATTAACCGCCAAGGCCTCCCACACATAGAAGATCATTTAACAAAGACAGCTGATTAACTCATTTTCACACAGTCATTTATATTCCACCACTGACTGCATTTCAGGAGTAATTTCCATTGCTATAATAAGCATGTTATAGGACTTGCGAATAGAAACTATTCAGTCTCCTTGCAATATATATTGTATAAAACACAAAAGACAAGAAAGTTCTGCAGAACACTCCAGGAACCCTTGTAAAATATGTAGCAAAAATCATGACAAAATTTCAGAAGTATCCAAACCACAGGTACACCCTATCACAAGAGACCTTTAAATAAGTCACTGGATTTCATACTTTGTTGCCCAAATACGTATTTTCTTTACCACATTTAACTTGTGCATAACTATCCTTATTCACAGTGTGGGAGCCCTCCCTTGGCATGTTTACAGCTTTCTTTTCTATTATCACTATGCAAGAATGTACACTAAGTTGGTTTGACTGTGAAAGTATTAGTCTTTATTTTTAAATTCCTTCTTCCAAAGCCTAAATATCTCCACATGGATTTTTGAGGGTTTGTTTTATTAGTCATGCATGCTATTTATATCATTCTATGACTCTTCCCATGACTTTCACACATTACAGTTTAAAATATGCAGAAAAATGGTTGAACAGTTGGGAAAAAGTATGCAATTTTCTGTCCCGTCTTTCTGTTTGATCACTGCTTGTTTTTCTTTCCTGGCAAATGACATTTCCTGTCATCAATGAGCTTCAGAAGCAGCTCTTGAGGAAGTACCCTTGTGCTAGATCTAGGAAGTCCTATTAAATCAGTATCTGAAAACAATAGCATGCAAAAGTGTGGCATGCATACGCCTTTACAGAGCTGCCTGCAAAAGAATAATTTAGCTGTCAACTCCACAAGTCTCAACTAATTGAAGCACTCTTGACTGGTACTCTTTTTGACTGCTAAAATCATCACATTTCCTTACTTTCTTTGTTGTAAAATCACTTAAGGAAAAAGTATGAGTATTTTGTATATCACTTGCCATCATCAATATCAAACAACTAAGTTTCCTCAAAGAGATTCCTCAGAGGACAACAGTAGCCTTAGAAGAAATTGAACATGCTGCCACCAAATCTCCTGTATACTGTTTAAACTTTCTGCTGTTGCAAGCTTCATTACTATGTTATTGACAACAGTGTGGGCTTTCATACAAGGTGATCAGAGAAGATAACATTTATACTGTAAATACAACCATTGATCATATCTGAATTCCAAGAAAGGAGAAATAGGCTATAAAGCCCATAGGAAGATGTATGTAGAGATACAGCAAAAGTTAATGAAGACACACAACAAACTAGTGATCAATTCAGAATTCCTAGACTTCAATAGCTACTGAAGAGTTTAGGGCCAGAGGACATAATTAGGTCATCTGCTGAAACCACCTAACCATTTTTATGTCTCAAGATTTCATATTTTGCTTAGAACCTCCACACTAAAATTAAAAATTGTGCTTACTTAAGTCCTAGAAAAAGTTCAGGATTTGAACTGGAGACAGAAAAAATCAATATTACATGGTTGTTTTTCCCAGTGCTTAGTCATCTTCACTGTAAAAATATTGTGACTTAATTCCACTGGTAATTTGCCTGGCTAGGCATGGAGTTACTTTTAATCCTTTCTCTGGTAGGTATAGAAAGAATTAAGGAGCCAGCAGTGCTTTGTTCCACAGACATCTAAATGTTTAATTGTTGCAATCAAGTTTCTCCGGTTCACAGGATATTCCAAGATGGAAGGGACCCACTAGGATCATCTAGTCCAACTCCCAAGCAAGCGCCAACTCAGGGATCAACGAGAGATGAAGCCTGGCTCAAAGTGACAGGGCAACCCTTTTGGTATACGGAAGAGCTGAACAATGGTTGTTAGACACAAGAAGATGGTAAGGTTACAGTTTTATTTCATGTCGTTAGGCCATTAACAAGAAAGTAGAACAGAGTAAAGATAAATAGACGACCCATATGCTGAAGAGAAGAAGGAAGAAGATAAAAAGGATAATGAAAACTCAATAGATGAATAGAGATGAAAAAAAGGAAGAAGAAGGAAAAACACACTGCACTACTCAAAACTTACATTAAACTTCTTTGAGAAGAGTAATTTGACTTGGGGAGAAAAGGGGAAAAAACTTTCTAAATTTGTACCTTGTTTTCTTGTTACACTGGAATTATATTCAAGGCAGTACATGATCTAGATTAGAAACTGATTGATGCAAGATGGTGTTACAAGCAATGGATTTGCAGCCACCTCATTAATAACAATTACTACTTTCTGAAGCTCTAACCAGACTTCCCATTTATTATGATATTAGTTAATAAGGTGAACATTTCTCTCAGCCTTCCTCAGCTACTGCTGCCAGAAACAAGAGAAACGCTCTTCAAATGCAACAATCCTCTGAATGAGACATGCTTTATGTCCTGTGGTTATGCACCTGAGCAGCATCAACAGCACCATCAATATTGGCAGGGCAAAAAGTGCAAGGAAGTACAAGACTGCTGCTTCTTCTAAACTTTTCTGGTGTTGAAATCTAATCTGATTTGCATGCGCAGCTAGATTACAAATAAAACACATTGTGGGACATAGGTCTAACCAGAGCTAATTTCTTTGTCTTATATGGGAAGACATTTTCAGGACTACCCCAACTGTGAGTTCAAAAGATTTCTCAAAAGTTTATTTTACTGGAAGATTCCAAAAAAGGTGCTTTACGACAGTAGATTCACTCTGTCTTTTTAAAGCGCAGCTGCTTTTATGGTTATAGACCATTACACTCACCATTTCCTACACTCTTCTTCTAGCCAGAACCACTCTAGTGCAGCAACTATGCAGATTCACTAGTCAGATGTTAATTAGTCTCAACTGGGCCCATATTACTTAGACCAGATCTAAAGTAAGTTTATCTGTGCAGCTATAGGACTGTATGCAAGTAAATGTGTGGGTATGTCTTAAGGTAATTATAAGGAAATAGTCAAAATTGTGCCTGGTACAATATTCGAAAAGTACACATAAAGACAGGGATATTTGTTTACACACTTTTTCACACATAGTTGAACACCAAATGGTACACCTTAATACTGAAGGTTCAGTGCAAGTATAAAATGTGTCTCAGACTGAATTTTCACTTCATATAAATGTAATAGTAAAGCAAGGAAAGTAATGAAAAAATAAGTCAGCATTGCAGGAAAAGGAATATAGCTATTTCTGCACCTAGTAATCCAAAGATAAACATTCCTGAACTGCAAGAGAATCAAGAACCTGAGAGACCCCTGAGATTCAGGAAAATGCATGAATTAAAAAATACGTATTCTCTCTTGGTGCAATACTGAGTTTACTAACATATATAAAATCAGGTGGGTCATCTGGAGGCACTTATTTTCCAAACAGTATCAAAGGCAACTATTCCAGCCATGTCTGCGTCCATATGCATTTATTCTGAAGACACACAGAACCCTGAAGGTATGTTTTCATATACTTCTGTACGACAAGTTGCAGAGCAGTTAAATGAAATTAAATGCCCAAATCCCACTCAATAGTGAGTAGAAGACTAATTCTTTGGTCCCTCTATAATAACCACTCTTAAAAGCTTGATGTTTGAAGAAAACACTATCTCTGAAGGCTGTTAGTGTTATTTCTTCAAAGTCATTATTGATTGTATTTATTCCTACCTTGAAAGTACCCTCAAGTGGAAATTTGTTAGACTTCTTGAAACACAGGTTTTGCAGCTGCTTCCTGAGGAGTTCACATTTTACATATAACTTTTTGCATTAAAACTGTGGTAATACTGTACAAAATGCATCTACTATCATTCGATACCTAAGGTTTTAGATGTTTAGTCAAATTCTAGATCATGAACATCTGTTCACCATTAACCTAAAGTGAGTCCTGGTCAAACACTGACGGACTTGTCCTTTCCTCTTTACATTCCATAATCTACAGCACTAAGATTGTCTCAGAGAACACTTCATTAAAATAAATCTTGTATTTTGCCACTATTTTGTAATTTACCTCATGGTGGGAAAAAAGTGCTGCCAAATAGATTACTGAGCTGTGATACATTTTCTCACTGGTATGGCTTAATTTAACATATCCCTTGGTTCTTTTTCTTAACATCATCTTGTAAATTATCCTTCCTGAGGTTTTTTTTTCTCTCCTGTGCAGTTTTGACGCATAGCGTGAAGCCATCCATCACAAGTCGGAAACAATGTATTCACTAATGGAAGGCCCACTGCTTCCAGCTCAGTGAGCACATCATCCATCTTCTTGAAGGTGCCCACAGCCCTTCCACCCTCAGCTGTCTCCACTGGACATGGCTCTTCCCTGGCTGGAGCAGCAAACTGAGATACCCCAAGACCAGCCAGGGGAGCAGCCCCTCTGCATGGCAGGGCTTCCTGGCCTATTCACCTACTGTGGATGAGCTTTGTTTCTCTCTCTAGATCATTTCCATTTTTTCTCACCTGTTTATTATTTATCAATTTTATCTTTTATTTGAAGTTACACCAGCTTCTGTAACTATCTCCCTTCTACTGTATTAGCTACCCAGAAGAGTTCACAAAAAAACCCCAAAACATAATATTCTATAAAATAGCCAAATATTCCCACACATTACAACTACATACTTTGTAAATACTTTATTTTTATTTTATCAAGCTACAATAATGTTCATGTCTTTTATGTTCCCATGCAATCCTCTACAGAGCTTGTTTCAAAAAGTAGCTTTTCATTAATTTCAAACTCAGCTAATGGCAGGAGTAACCGGTGGCATAAAGACATTAATCTATATGACTACACTCACAGGAGTCATTTAGTCTGAATGCTCCCCAGTAATCACAAAATCAATAATCACCTTCTTTTAACAAGTTCCTCAGTATGTGGAAGCTCTTTAATAACTTCCTCCATTTCATGTATCATTTCTCCATGACTACTCAGATTTTTTCCAAAAGGAGCCTTTCCAAAATGAGATCAAATTTTATCTCTTCTACAATAGCTATCCTAACATGGAGGGTTTGCATCATTCCAGTGGGACATATTAGTTTTTCCTTTTTTCCTGCCAAGAATCTTAGTACTTGTTCAAATGTACTGGAAACATACCTCAAATGATGGCATGGCGGGGGTTATTTGTAAAGAAATTTTGCAGAACAGCAGCTCATCAGAATTCTGGTTTAATGACATTTTTAGTGTCCATGTTCGACACATTATCTTTGCCTCTTACTCTTGGTTACAGGGAATGTTAAATGAAATGTATATATAGTGATGTTGCCTTTTGAATGGAGGCTTTTGAATCCACAATGTTTGAAAGCATCCAAAATTAGGCATTCAAAATAAATAGCAGCACAATCAGAGTTACTATTGGATGAGAAAGTCAACTACCTTTCAACTTAAACTGACTTTGAAAACTACTTTCTTGATCTTTTCACAACCATAATTTTTCATGTCATCTCCTTATTGTCAGAAAATCTGGGTGGCTCTTTCTCTATTTTTGCAGTTACTGCTCAGTAACTGTAACCTTTGAAATGAAGTAAAACCTTTCAATATCACTGTATTAAGGGAAATTATAATAGCCTATTGACTGCAGTTTAGTCAATGATCCATTCATTATTCTGTCTTAAGGTCTTCTGGAGTTTGTGAAATAATGTATTTAATTACCTTAAAAGTCAATGTGAGCACAAATGAGGGACTGCAATGAACGAAACCAGTTAAGATAATTAATGCAGTTGCGGAAGCAGGGTATCAAGCTGTTTATCCCACCCATTCCAGCTAAGTCTGAACTGCTCTCTTAGGCTAATAGTCTGTACAAATAATCAGGTATAATCCCTCAGTAACACATTTGTTACTCCAGAGAGTCTTAGACCTAAATGTGGTGTGAGTGCACATTTTACATGAAATGGAGTAGGGTAATAGCTGTCTAAAGTGCCACTGTTAACATTTAAAGGGTGAGACATGATACTTCATATACTTGGTAGGTCAAGCAGTTTTGTTGAGTATTTCACTTTAAATGTCAGGCATCCTGATCAAAGGATAATAGAAGAAACAGTCTATCCATGAAAGTATGGTTTTCAATTGGATTATCCACTCCTATAGCATAGTTCTGTTATGCTATTCAGTTATGTTAACAGAATAGCATAACAGAATATTCAGTAGGTGAATAGGCCAGGAAGCCCTGCCATGCAGAGGGGCTGCTCCCCTAGCTGGTCTTGGGGTGATATTCTGTTATGTTATGTCATGCCACATTCTAATCCTGGTTTTTAGTTCAATATAATTCTTTTTCTAAGACTGCAAGAACAAGGACAAGAAGTTAAAAATCAAACTAATAGAAAACTAATGGAATAAAGAATCAATATATAAATGTTCATTTTCCCCTCAGAATTTGATTTGAAAAGACCTTCAGCATCAACATCCCACATGGACTACAGAGAGGTCAGTTTGGATAAAACTGGATGGACTAGTGGACTTATGTGGGAGGTGGATGTCACGTCCATTTGGTAGTCTCTGGTAGTCTAGAGCTCACAGAGAAAAACATGTACATTTGAATTTCACCTTACCACAGGAAGACTATAATTCAGCTACCAGCAACCAGGCATTTCTGTAGATCCTGCAGTCCTCTGACCCAGATTAAAATATGCACTAATCTTTCAGACAAACAATAGAGAAGGCAGAGTGCTCATACACCACATGGTCCTAAGCATTCCCCACTGAGGCAGACACTGAAGCTTCCTGGTTGTTTTAAAAGCAACATGCAAACAGCAGTCCTCTGTCCTTTCAAAATCTCAAGATGGCATTAGTTCACCCTAAAATAGCTATAACTAATACTCGTATTTCTTAACTAGTATTTCTCCCATACTTTAAAATATGTCTTTTTGCCATCAAAGCTTTTTAACAAGCTATTCACCAAAATTCATTCCTTCTTTTTTTCACACAGATACAAATTTCCTTCCACTTCCTCCATCCTAGCCAATGTAAAAATTAAGAATCTTTAATGCATTTTTACCCATGTAGGCTATTCCAGCAACAATTCAGAACATTTATCTCTGGGTTAACTATATCTCCAAAATAACTTGAATCAAGATCTTAAATTTCATTTTTCCCAAGAGGAGAAAGTCTGTGCCTTTTGATAGTTATATAAATATTAAGTTACATAATTCTTGTTTTAAACATATTCCATTGCTGTTCCTAAACTGACCATGAATAATGTTTCAATTTCAGGTGTTTCTCTTCTATAGTAGTGCTATGTTTGGTATAATAACTATCCATTAAAGCAATAAGCCAGAATATACAGACACTTATTCAGACTCTGAATATTATTTATTTTGACTGCATATGAAACATTTTTCATCTACTGGTTACACACTTGAGGGAGTGTCTTCATCTATGTGCATAAGAAAGCCATGCTTATTCATGCCTCTATTCAGCCATAGAGGTTTTCTATGTATTTGCTAAAGAGCAGCAGCCCAGAGCCCCTCGTTACAGGAATGCTAACAGCCTTTTTAATATCTTACAATGTTTTAAAGGAGAATGTAAACATCTTTAATTGCTCTTATGTTTTTCCATATCCTGGTGTTTTTGTGTTTCCTCCTTTCTAATAGCAAACTTCTTCCTCAGACTGTCTGTAATTTCCCAGTACATTTTTGAGTACTTTAAAGGCAGCAAATGAGCACTGATATTTTGGGACACATCTACCACATACTTTCCTCCTGTTTCTACACTCCTAAGGAGGACTGTTCTACTCAATATGGAAATTAAGCTCCACTGATAAAAAAAAATCGTGAGTCAGGCATTCTGGCTAGCAGATCTGTATTTTGACTTGGTTATTAACTTTATTTTTTTTTCTCAGTTTGAGATTGTAAGCATGAATTTAGTTGTGTGGGCAATCTGGAAACTAATATCTGTTAGAGGATTTCTTTCTATAGCAAAGGAATGACATCCCCAGGAAAAAGTCTAGCACCCTTGTGCTTGGGAATGTGTACAGTTTTTAGCCAACCCTAGAGACTATGAAGAGAGGTAAGAGTTGTGGTGCAGTAATCTGTGCCCTGGAAAAGTTGCTGGAAAGCATTAACTCATGTCACACAGTCTAAGCCACAGCCATCAGTTTACAGTGACACATTGTTAATGTAGTCAAGATTTTGGTCCCTACTCTTGAAAAAACATGCCCTACCAGGTCTGAACAGGAGTTCTGGCAGTAGGGAATTGTTCCAGTGAAACTAGGTAATGTAGTGGACAGCCATTGAAAACAGGAACTTGAAACGCCCTATCAGACTTATATTCATTACTTTCAATTAATATCAGTTCCTTTTGATTTTGTATACTGAAAAGGGAACATCAAAATTATCTACTTAATTCACTAGTTTCTATTATATATTTTCATTTTGGTTCTCTTTCTTGATTTTAGTCCCAACACTTTTAGTCTGGTTTTATACAAACGTAATTCCCTGGGTCTCAAACACTTTTGTCTCTCAATTCTCTGTCCATAACACTTTCTAGGAAAAATTACCAGGTGGCCAGAAAAGCTAATGGTATCCTGGCCTGCATCAGGAATAGTGTTGTCAGTAGGACTAGGGAAGTTATTCTCCCCCTGTACTCGGCACTGGTTAGGCCACACCTTGAGTACTGTGTCCAGTTCTGGGCTCCTCAGTTTAAGAGGGATGTTGAGATCCTTGAGCGGGTCCAGCGAAGGGCGACAAAGATGGTGAAGGGGCTGGAACACAAGCCCTATGAGGAGCGACTGAGAGAGCTGGGGTTGTTCAGTCTGGAGAAGAGGAGGCTGAGGGGAGACCTTATCGCTCTCTACAACTACCTGAAAGGGAGGTGTAGCCAGCTGGGTGTTGGTCTCTTCACTCTGGCTACAAGTGATAGAACAAGAGGACACAGTCTTAAACTGCGTCAGGGGAGATTTAGACTGGACATTAGAAGGAACTTTTTCACAGAGAGGGTGATCTCACAGTGGAATGGGCTGCCCAAGGAGGTGGTGGAGTCACCGTCCCTAGAGGTTTTTAAGAAAAGGTTGGATGATGTACTTGGTGGCATGACCTAGATATTAGGGTAGTGTGTTATAGGTAGGATGGTGTGTTGGTAGCAGGATGGCAACAGGTTAGGTAATTAGGTAATAGGTTAGGTAACAGGTTTGGCTAGGTTAGGTAATAGGTGATAGGTTGGACTCGATGATCTCTAAGGTCTTTTCCAACCTTACTGATTCTGTGATTCTGTGATTCTGTGATTCAATCACAGTATTTAAAATTAATTTCTTTCTGAAACATGTACAATGACATTACAGCATTTTTAGGGATTTTTCCTACCCTGTTGACATTACATATAGTCTGTTTTTTCTTAGTATTGTACTGCTGAAAAAGATTTTTACTGAGCCTTGAGGCAAAGGTTAGTAGAACAAGGTTTTCCCTTAGTTCATAACACAAAATCTGCAATTCATCTGACACAAAAAATCCTTCCCTGTTTGGAAATCTTTTTCTGAAATTGTTCATAGTCCTTAATTCATTAAAATTTAGTCTTTCATCTTCACAGTGTTGCATGGAGATGTTGAAGTTCTCTCTAACTTCTTTTTATAATATTCAGAAAGTTTTCAATTCGTTCATCTACATTTTCTCTCTGACAACCTACAGTTAACTCTTGTATGAGCTCTCGCTTAAATCTGTGCTTATTAAATCTTAATCTTAGTGTACAGTCTCCTCAGCACTTCCCCCGAGGTACATTTAAAGGACATGCAAGATCCAGAACTTTTGTATTCAAAAAGTAAAAAGGATCACTGCACATTGCCTCATTGATACTTTTTCTAATTATTGGAATAGGGAGACTGCATCTTTACCTGTAAGTTCCTCTGCCAGAATAATTTTGCAGGTGCTTGAAGAATAAGTCAGCCTCTGCTGGTTTTTTTATGAAGAAATCAGTCGAGAAAAAATTCCTTAAACACCTCAGCAGCAAATGCTATCAAACCACAGGTAAACTAAGACAAATGAAGAGAGCTACATTATGTTCAAACCCTGTAAAGCCAGCTCCATAAATAATTTTGTCCTTGATTCTCTTCATCAGTACAAAATTATTTTGGCTTCTTAGACCTGAATTCAACCTGTCTCATTTTAGCCACTTACTTGAAAAATTCCAGTCTAGAAACTCTGTTTCATAGAGGAGACAATGGGATAATACTAGAGGGACAGTCCAGATACTAAGGAGGCTGAATTGCCTTCAGACATGTCTATCAATCTTCTTCAATTACAGAGGTGGTTAAAGTAACTCAGCTCTTAACTCAGGCGTTGCAATTAAATGTCTGAACTTAATTCTATTTAATGTGTTTCCAAATCTGACTTAAATCCATGAAAAGGCCAAAGAATCCTTCTATTGCTTTCACTGACTGTCAATCATCTCTCTATCAATACTTCTTACCTTGCGTGGGGCAGAAAAAGGGACACAGACCCTTCTTTCTACCCCCATTTTTAAATTATCATGTCAAATTGATAAATATTCCTGATATTTCCCTTCACTACTCTTGCAAGAAATGAAAAGGTTTGTTACAATACTTCAATTCTTTTAGGAGTAGAGGTTCTGTTGAAGGTCTGTGTACAAGCACCTGAGAAATCATAACGGCACATTCAGCTAGTGTCAACTTTACAAGCAGGGTGCACACTATTCCCATCGAGCTCTCTGCCTCACCCTGTTCCACTTTTTGTCATGGTAACCATATTAATTACAAATGCAACGTGGTATGCTAGAAACTTTCAAAGCAGGGGGCAGGGAGCGGGAAGCATCCCCAGGTTATTTTTCTGAAGAAATATTTTTCTGGAAATAACTAATACAGAATATGAAAATGCAATAATTTTATTTTGCAGTAGAGATGTTATTTCTTCTAAGATCTAAAATAAATTGCTTAAAGCTTTCAAAGCTGACATTTAATCCTTGAATTCAAATAATTTCTAAGATGTATGATCCATTAGAAAGACACTTTCAATTCCGCATGCCCTTGTAAGATTTTAATGTATAGCTAGCAGAAAATGCATTTACACAGTATGCTTTTCACAGCAAGACTATAATTTATTGATTAGGGTTTTTTTAAAAAAATCTATGTGTCGTTATGTCCTTTTTTATTTATTTATCTATAAACAATAAAGGGAGGCTGAGCCAAGTCTTAACGCTTATATAAACCTGTTGGGTAGCATTTTTTCTAAAGAAATAACTGTGATTCTGCAAAATAAAAGGGATAGCCCAAATGGCAGTAGATTTCATGTTAGGCACAATGTTTTCAATGTATGTACAATGAAATTAAAGATAAAAAAAGAGAGTAATTCATCTCTCCCTCTCCTTACCTAAATGGAAGACTTCCTGCATGTGCTTTTGCTGTTCTCTAGGAGTGTTACCTTGAGTTTGTGGCATGGACAAGGTGCCTTTCAAATACCTAGGAAAGAAGGGTGAAGAATATGTGACAACCAGTGACATTGCAATACTGGTAAGTCAAAACCTCATTTCCCTCCTGCTTTTTTCTTAATGCCAACATCTTGCTAAGTATAACATCAGCTAAAACAGATACAGGAAATATAGGTTTTACCTCCAGAAGTATTGTATGTAGTCTTTCTGTGGAGTCATATAATGTATTGGTGTCTCATCCTTCCCATTATAGAAAAACACTCACACTTCAGAATTTCTATTTACTAGTGTGAAATATTTCTGTGTAGTATTATAAAGTAAATTAAAGAAGTAAGATTTTGCTCCATTAAAAGTATAATGGGTACAAATAAGAAATCTAGGAGATTATGAGGTTCTCTTAAATTGAATTATTATCAAAGTCTTATGTTCAGCCAGACCTTATCTTCCCTAATATCTACTGATTGTCAGGTAGCAGAAATATTTTTTTCTTCTGAAAGACTCCCATAAAGAAGATGTACTTTTATTTTTATCATGCACATCAGTTGTGGTTTGACCCTGGCTGGATGCCAGAGATTCATCCACAACCTCTCCCAGAGGAAAAACTGGGAAAAACATTTTATCACAGGCAAAACAAGGCAAGTTACAAGTGAGGAATATAAAGGATTTATTTATTAACTAACAAGATCAGAGCTTAATGTGAGAAGTATCATTTTAGAGGCAACCTTTCCCCCCCACCCCTCCTTCTCTTACAACAGATCTCATATTCCTTTTTTTCCTCCAGGAGAAAAAAGGGGGAACAAGGGTAGGGGTAAAACCAGGCAACTTGGTATTTCTGACCAGTTTTAGGGTGGGAAGCCATCTCTCTGTCTTTCCATAAAGTTCTCTCTCTCTCTCTCACAAGTGAAAAAGTCTTTCATGACCCTTTCCCAAGTGAGATCTTGACCTAGGGATGACAGCTCTTCCATTCTCGGTTGCCCGAGAGTCACAGCACAGGATGCAGTTTTTTAAGCACTGGCTTTACTGCTTCATTATGAGCCAATCCCGAAGTACATAGTTCAGATTCTACCACGATGCAATTCTGTCACAAAACATCTGTTCAAAGGATCTCTGCTGAGCTCTCAGCTCAGGCTCCGTGTTTCTGGGCTCTTAAGACATCTGCAGGAAAACTCCAGGATAATCCTCCATCTTCAACGTGGCCTCAGGTGGATTCTACATAGTTCGTTTCTCTCTCCCTATTTCATAGGTTTGCAGGCAGACAGTCTGCTTCACTATGGTCCATTCTATGAGCAGCAGCAAGACGCCTAGAAACCCTTTCTACCCCTTCTCTGGTCGGCCTGGTGGTGCATTCATAGCTCACAGCTTCTCCCAGCCTCTGGTCAGGCCATCTACTTTCGGTTCCTAGGGTTTTTTCCCTTTCTCAAATATGTTGTCCACAGATGTGTCTCTATCTCCGTGTGCTCATGACCTTGATCTCCATGGCAACGACAGAGGCCCAGGCAGAAGGTGTTAACCCCCTTGCTACCAGAGGAAAAAAACCAAACCAAGACAACATCTAAAGAATAGGCTTCAACCTCAACAGATCATCTAAGATTTTTAGGCTGAGAGCAGCTAAATGTATATAGACATCTCTACTGGAGGAAAGTTAGATACAGTCTTTTATAGCACTTAGTGTAGAGTCCTTCAACTGCACAATCAGAGCTTGTAACTGCCTGTAAAATCTTACTTATTGAAAAACATCCTTCCCTGAAGTGTAAGAGAATTATCAATTTTGTAATATGATCTTTAGTCAAAAAAAAGAATTAATTACAAATTTTAATTAACCATTTTAAATTATATTTCTGTCTCAAATCAAAGGATGCACTCTAGATTCAAATTAATAATCTCTCTTCCATGATCAAGCTTCAGGATGACACACCTTAGATATGCACTTCACCTCATTCTCATTGAAGTACATGTTCTAATGATCCTGCTTAGCAGCCCAGATAAAAAACAATATGCTGCAACCAGAATCCAGTTTTAATCATGGATATTTTTTCCCTTGAGCTACACCTGTCTCTTGAACATGTTTGATCAAATGGGAGCAAATTGCGGTTATAAAAACAGAGTCTGTGTTGCTTGATTATGGACACTAAATTAAAGTACAAAAATGCTATGTGGACCTTGAAGTAAAGTAATAAAATCCAGAAAGAGCTTCACTTGTGAGCATCAGCCCCTACTTCTGTCACCATCTACTGGCAACAGAACTCAGGGTGAACTATTACACTTGTAGTCATAAATATTCAGATTTCTACTTATATGCATGTGATCACAAGTAGTTTGCTTGTTTTTTAATAATTCTAAATTTGTGAAGCATAATATGAAAACTCCTAGCACAGGGATGTGCTACTGGGATAAACAAATGCATTTGCTTAAGACTCTAATAAAAAGAACTATTCAAATATAATAATTGAACACTGTTTATGGTAATTATTTGTTAATGCCTCTTCTCAGCAGAATTAGTTTAGAATAGCATTTTGATCTTAGTTTAGCCTTTTTGCCATTCCAAGGCAGTACTGTAATTTGCATCAGAGAGTAATTGCTCTTCCTGAGATAATGGGAGTTTTTACACAGGCTTTAGAACATTGGGTTTGAGTTTTGGTATTCTGGATTTAAATCACAGCTTTCTGCATCAAAAAGTAAAATGTGGTGTCTCCATAGGAGATTCATCTGGCATGCTGGATGTATAAATCTTAAAAATTACATAATTGGCTGGGTAATATCTCCTCTATGTGGCTTTCAATAAGCATAGAAAAATCCTTGATCAATCAAAAAAACCTACAAACAACACAGATAGATGGATAGAGATGGAGATACAGATGATACACATAAAGATACAAACAAAAACAATTTGTATTTGAGGCATTTGCAGTTAATCTCACCAATCATAGTTAATCTCACCATTTTTTTAATTCCCTCTCTCTTTTTTCCAGTTAAAAGCTTTCCATCATTGCCTCAAAGTGAGTTTGCCAGCTTTTATGTGATATCACAAGCTTTTAAAACAATTTATTCTCTCCCAGTTCCAGATGTAGGCCCTCAGAGGTGCCAAATTGGTTGCTTTTCCTTCTCTTCCCACTCGCTCCCCCCTCCAGCTCCTCCTGATAGTTTTCTCTCCATTTTCTTTTTCATTTTTTTCCTTTTATTTTTTTCCCCTTAAATAATCAGTGACTTTTCTGAGAACTGTCTTATTAGCCTTCTGTACTGGACAGAATTAATCTTTTCCCATAAAATTTTTTGAAACATGAATTGTATTTGACAGATAACTTAAATAGAGGGCATGGGGCAGTAAATGGTTAGAAATTCTATCTTAGACTTACCAAATAAACCTAAGGTTTGATCCAATCATGTCTGGAGTTGATACATCAGCCAGGCAGACACATCATGTAACTAGACTGCAAACATTACAATCTAGGTTGCCAAGATTCCCACACACAAGAAAAAAACCTTCACACAGTAAGGTCTACAAATCAAAAGCTAAGGCAAATAGCTAAAAACAAGACCAATCAGGCAAGTTTTATGATATGGATTTGCACTATGATATTGTATGAATCAACATTTTTGAATCATACACATCTGTTCTTCAGAATCATTGTTAGCAGATACTCCTTTTACGAGGCCCTAGGATTGGTGATAGCCTCGTTTAGGTTGGAAAACACCTCTAAGATCATGGAGAAACCTACTTCCCTAGGGACTCCAGTTCCTAATTTGAGTAGAGTTTATGTAATTTTCTGCACAGCAGAAACATGTTTTTTCAGTAGTTTTCCTACAGAAAATACTAAATCTGTATGACTCTTTCCTATGTGTTCTTTTAAAGCATGAGAGATAAGTGGGGAGAGACAGACAGCCTCCATACACAGCAAATGCATAATCATTCAGAAGAGGCTAAATGGGGGGACCTTAAGTTCATTTTCGTTCCGTTTCATCTTCTGCTGTTTTACTTCTAAATAATTGAGCTGCACTTTTTTTGGTTTGGTTTGTTTAGTTTTGTTTGGGTTGTTGGGCTTAGGGTTTCGGTGATGGTTTTTTGTTTGGTTGTTTTGTGGGTTTGTTTTCCTCTAAAACCAGTGTTTATAAGAGTTAAAGCAGCATTCTGGGAAGCACTTTCTTTAATATACTTACTATATCAGAGTGTCTATACAATCTTTAATCTGTAAATGATTCTGAAAATGGGCACTCGTTCTCAGGGAGTCCTCAAGCTTGTTGCCAATATGCTCTAAAGAAGCGACTGTGAGAAGATGAAACTTGTTTCTGATCTGAAACCATGCAATATCTAAGGAACAATTAATAAAATTGGCAAAACCTAAACTGATCTTAATCTAGTTTTGAACAAAGGCATGCGGGCTGTAGGACAAAATGAAAAAAAATATATATGACCATGATAAAATATAGAAATTGTAAAGAGCTGAGAAACACTTTTCCTTTCCTTTAATAGATCGGGAATAAAGAGATGCTTCACACATCACAATGAGAAAGAGAGGGAATTTGGGGGTTGGGTAGTATCAGAAGTAATTTCCACTGAAATGAATAATTGTTCTTTTGTAGTACAGCAGCCAGTTGCTGGCAAACAAAAAAGCAAAACTACATTAGAACAATTCCTCAAACAGTAACAAAGAGCCTGCATGACTTGATACTAAAGGTTTTCAGCTGGAAATATTACTCATATTGCTAGATTCATCTTGCTGTAGTAACTGATGGATTTTCAGTGGAAGTGGGTCAATATATCTTTTGGTATGACCACTGCTAATCCAACCACAACATTCTCCTTTTCAACGCATTGCTTTGGAGTATTGCTTCTGCAAAGCCTCTTGTAGTGATTATTCATTGAATATTTCTACATCTAGTGCAATAAAAACTCACTAATCTAATATGAGGTTTTAGTTTACGAGAATATTTCCCATAAGATTTAGCAGAAACCATTGCTGTGGAAATATCTGAACTATGTGGGATGGTACTGAAATTCATGGAAGAGGGGAACAATTTATTTAAGCACATAGGAAACCAGTCTGACGGCAAAATGATAAATGGTAGAAGGAGAAAGACCTGATAGGACTTTTAAACCTTTATTTGCCCACCTAATTTTAAAAAAAAACCTTTTTCCTATGGCTGAAGCAAGAATTTTGAAAATTAACTCGAGGCATGATTGAAGGGAGTAAAGATAGAAAATACTGGAAAGCAAGGCCTATACTATACCAGAAATAACTCCTAGTTATTCCAAAAATATTCCATTCAAGAAAATATATATTTTAGCATCAATGTCCAAAATCTACAGTGAAGTTCTCTTACATAATATTCTTAGGAGACAGGGAAGAATTAAAACAAGTTATACAGTCGGGCCTCCTGTACCACGGTACTGCAGGTCTTGCCCCCTACCTGCGAAGCCCTCAGTCAGTGTAGAATGGCAATTCATTAATATGCAAATTTCCCTCGCACCCTCACACCACCCCCCTGGTGCTCCAGCACTGTTTTGGCACTGCTCTGCTGTGTATGGGTGTTTGTGTTGGTGTTTACCAGCACCCACGGCCACCCTATGCTGGCAAAAAAACTTTTTCTGCTCAGCCAGGGACAAGGGTATGGGGGAGCCGCCAGCGCTGCTGTCCCTGTATCTCTCTGGGTGGGTAGACCTGGTCTTTCCATACTTGAGGTAGACATGGTGTCTGGTCTCAGACAACAAGTCTACCCTGAGAAAGTCTTGGACACTATGTCTAACCTGAGAGTGTGTAAATCTCTCCTAACTGCACGAAGCCACTTTGCTCCAAGTGGGGGGCAGCTCATGCTCGAGTGGACTGAGGGGGGGTCATAGCAAGCGCTTAAGTGGAGCTGACCCAAACTGCCACAGCTGCCTCGGGGCAGGTGTCCACAGCATGGGGGTTGATTTGAATATTCATGACTGCCTAATTTGAAAATTCACGAATGTCAGGTCGCACGTGCACAGTTGCAAAACGGGCTTCCTTAATCATCGAAAAATCACGCCGCTAAGATATGAAGCTGCTATCTGAGGGACGTGAAGTGGAAGAGGGTTGACTGTATCTGTAATCACTAAGAAAGAGAGTGGGACAGATCTCTAACCTTCTCACATCCCTCTGAAGTCCCACTCACCCTCTGTTCAAAAAGTTGAATAGATACTGTTGGGGCCATCCGTGTTAGGGGACATTGGTATCACCAAAGGTTCGCACAGAATCACCCATGACTGGGTGATAATAAAATACACAAACTACAGATGACATTTTCCTGGACCAAAAAACATTGTCCCCAACATAAAACAAAACAGAGACGCAAAACAGAAACTCAAAAAAGAAACAAAACCCCCCAAAGAAACAAACAAACAAACCACAAAAAACACAAACAAATAAAAAACCCCAAAAGTTTACATTCTCTAGAGATGAACAGGAATTGACACTAGGAGTAAAAAGCAGTTGCTTGGGTACATGAGTTCATTACTTCATTATACTCATTGTCTGCAAAAGTAATGTAGTCCATAACAAAATATGTATTTGGGGATTTCAAAGACTGATTTTAAGAAAAAATGGAACAAACATAAGGTGGATCTTCTGTGGAAAAATAATCTAAAATAAATACATAATACTTTTTAAAAAAAAAAAGTCAATTGTGATTAAGAACCCAGACAATACACAGGGAAACAAATAAATCTCTTGGAAAATGGCATTTAGAAAATGAGATGATAATAACAATTAATATTGATTACCCATGAAAGCAAACCACTAATGAGGAAATTTGAAAGTAACAAGAAGAGTCTGTGACCACTACAGTTAATGCTAAAGGAAGAGACTTTCTATTACACTGATAAAGATTGGTATCTTAATTGTTTTGGGATATTGTTCAATAAGCAAGAGACAAGTGCTAATAAAACAGACACACACATTTTCAGTGAATATTTCTGCTATGCATTTTGCTTGTAAAAATTAAATTATGTGTATACATAGTGGTTATAATGAACTGAGACAAGATGTTACAATAGAAGCTATTTTAAGTTAATTTCATGCATAAATAATTTTGACACAGCACATCCAGATAACTCTCAACTAATAACTAGAGGAGAACTGGTAATGGACATGGCTAAACTGGTACAGACTAAGACCAAAGGCTCATTTCCAATACTTAATGGTAACTTCCAAAGGAGCAGGCTAAGAAAATAATCTTCTGCCAAGATTCCAAAAAGGGTAAGTGGGGCAATACCTAAGTAATTACAGACCTTGTCATCCTTCATTGATCCCAAAGAAAATAATGGAATAGCTGATAGGGGACTCAATTAAAAGACAACAGTAAAATGAAGTATGTACTCATCTAAATGCTCTTATATATAATAGATCTCAATCTAATTCAATATTTTTATGAGATTACATTTTTGATTCATAAAGGTTAAGAGTGTTATATAATACACTTACATCTCTGTAAGGCACAACTAACTGCACACTGAACAATATCCTGATTAATAAACTAGGACACAAAATCAGCATTGCATACATTAAATGAATTAAAACCAGTCAAGGATATGTCTTGTTGATGTCATTGGAAAGCACCAGACTATGGCTGCATTTCCAAGGGCATTGACACAGGGCAGAGTTTTTGGTCCCTTGCTACTTAATATTTTTTATAGATCAATTGTGGGAAAGGAATCAAACTAACACAAAGATTAAGGTAGTGGTAAATAATGAAGAAAACAAGTCGTTAACAGATAACAAAAAAGATCACATCTTAAATCATGAAAAAACATTCAGGATGGTGTGAGCAAAGTCAAACTTTTTTGAGCACCAGGGTAGGCCATACCTTGAGTAAAATGCTGCTGCATATCAGACCATATTTTGGGGCAATCACTAGATAAGTTGATGAAATAAAAGTTAAGCTTTTGGAGGAAATTCTAACAATGTAAAAATTAATAAAAACACGTATTGAAGTCAATGACGAGAAATTATATCCAAAGCCGTCAGACACTCAGAAAGGCACTGGTGAGTAGAAATCTGCTTTACTAGATGTAAACACACATGAAGACAACTGACTTGAGGATTTATAGAAAAGAAAAACAATGTAGAAATTAAAAAACAATTTTTACAGGCTCAAATATCCTCAAATCACAACGATGAGGTAAGAAAATGAGATCAAATAGCTCAGGAAAAAAACTTCCACAATATTTTGCATCTTAGGGATTCATCATCACTGGTGAATGAAATAGAACCAGAGAGACAACTAAGACACACGTTACTGTTGAAGGAAAATAACAGCCAGACTTTAGCAGAAACTTCTTTTTATTCACAAGTGATGAAAGTCCTGAGAACATTCTGAAAATGCCCATGCTATTGACAAGCAGCAGGGCATGTTTACCTGAATACTGAAAAGAAAGCATAGCTACTTGATTTGCATACTAACTCAGTGTAGTCATAGAACAAAATTATTTAACCTTATTTATACCCAAAAACAGGTATACCTGTCTATGCTTTTGAGCACTTTAGAATATTAAGAAATATGTAGTAATTAAGAAACAGGCCTCACAAACTGGAAGAATCATACCCAGGACTTACAGGTATGCAATAGATAAGCAAAAGTCACTTCCTCATATTACTGCTAGAAGATTCTGATCACAGGGAAATTGTTTCCTTGTATAATGGCATTACGATTCTAAAAGCAACAAATACCAAATGACACTGCAATACAATGCATTTTGATTATGTCATTAGAATTTGTACTACATATAAACAAGCAGTCTTGTGAACAGTGTGAAAGTACAATGATGATAACAACTAAATGTATATGCAGTGCACAGATCATTCCTGGAGACATTTCTTCATTTATTTAACTTGAAGCCTTTGTTTTCATAGGAATCAATATTTCCTTGCAAAGTTAATGACTACTGGAACACATTAACGAGCTATGTTGAGAAACAATAATGACACTATTAATGTCTGCCATCCCTATATCTTTGAACTAGATTCAACAGAGAGGAAAAGTGCAGCATTACAGTGATATATAAATTATGAAATCCAGAGTGATTTACTTATTTAAATACTATTTTTCACTAATTATATCAAATGAAACAATAAAACATCAGCATCAGCCATTTCAGCAATATCAAAAGCATAGTTATACACATTCAAAGTTTTGCAAATCTCCCTATGATCTGATTTAAATATTATCAGTAATATGTTGATAACATTTCTCTTTAATTAAAAGCTTAAGAAATTTTCCAGTGGAAGTCTAACTTTTAGTATTGTGTGGCCTTCACTCAACCAAATATCCAAAAGAAGATAGACACCCCAGACATAATAGAAATCTAACTTTTCCGTATCGGGGGAAATAGGCAAGCAGTCTCCAGAGAAGGTGATTCAGAACACCTTATCTTGATGCCTAAAATAGAGATTATAAAAGATTTCCTATACATATGAATTTATCCAGGCTTGATTCTCTACTGAGACAAACTTTAAACTTCAATAAAGTAAAAGTTGGTTCAACCTGCTTTTTTTCCCATTGGTAAGATTCCCATGATTCCAAATTAATGTAAAACTAAAAATGTTCATGCTAATCTGTGGTTGGAACTCTTGGCAAAGCCTGCTTTGAAGTTAACTATTGCAACTACGTGTTAAAAGTGGTATTGCACAGAGATTACAAATGTTTGTGGCTCTTGAATTGATGCTTTGGATGTCACAGTTCTGAGAATCTTAGAGCAGTCAGGCAGAACAGCAAGATTTGGGTTTTATCCTGCTAGCAACAGCAAGATAAAGATATAGTGGAAAGAAGTAGATGAGCGATACTTGAGTCAGGAGCAACATTTATAGCAACTTAAACTACAGCAGTCTGCTAATTTCTTAGCTGCACATCTACCAACATTTGGCTAACCATACCCCTTTTTTCCTCCTGATTTATGATTTATTATGGGCAGAGAAGCATCCTCCATCTCTAGCATAAGGTAGGCAGCATAGGAATGACACGGAATATCTGTCTGAGGTGGCCTCAGACAGCAGAATATTTGCCATTTTAATGGACAGCAGTGAAAATGCACACATTCCAAAGGCAGGGAATTTCAGGCTTTTCTGCACAAGAGAGTTCCTGCATAGTACTGAAGATAGGCTGACAAAGGCACCAGGGAGCTAAAAGCAGGAGCCAAGTCTTCACTATTTTGCCCTCTCTATCTACCTGCTTTTGTGAAAGTTGAGCAGAGAGGTTCAATTCTGACCCTAATAAATGGTTCAAAGTGAATGCCAATGAACTGCCTGCCTAAAAACGTGGCACTGACTCTGCAGAATGAAAACAGGTTGTCTAAAGACAGCAGGCTACCTTCCAGTCTGTTCATAACAATGTCATATTTGTCTCCTAAAATGTATTTTCTGCAGGACAAAAAAAAGCAGTATTGGCAGATCTTCAATGCATAGGGGGATAATTTCTTCAAAGGTTGGAGGTATTTTTGTTGGTAAGGAACAGAAATATTGATGTGCTCTTCCAAAACAATTAAGCAGGAATGTTTGAAGCACATCAAGCATTCTGAAGCTGAGCCTCATCTTTGAAGTTTTATGGTTTCATAAAATTCCAACCATGCTCACTGTTTTACAAACTCAAGTTCACTTTACATGACCATGATGTTGCCAAAGAATGACATTCTCTCAAAAAATCTACGCATTATTTTCTGACAGGATCAAGAAGCCTTATTTTGACTTTCTGCACATGTAAGAGTTATGTATAAAAATACTGATTTTAAAGGCATTGATGTCTTGTATGCTGAACAATCATAATTCCTTCTTAGAACCTGTGTCTGGAAATACTTTATGTAGCTTTGCAATTAATATAAATTATTTGGATGAAAATTAAAAAGAGATTTCAGGATAATATTTGAACAGCTTATTATCATATCCAGTTTAGGGAGGTTTTTGAATCATTTAATATTTTGAGATGGAAAATTCCATTGCCTTGTCATACCAGAAATCTAGTTTATCATCAGATACTTTAGGTTTTGGATAAGTATTTGGATTACTGCAATGAAAATGCTTGCACCAGAGATCAGGATACAACTTTCAATGTGGTTAATCTTGAATTTCTCCACATCTGAATGCAATTTAATGAAACAAAGCACATCAAATATGCAGGTTAAAAGAGTATATTAAAGGAAACTGCCATCTTTATTTAGTATCTTTGCATATTTCTCTGTGTCAAAATATAATTGAATTTGTTCAATTTCAAGGTGTTACCTGTTCAAGGTGTTGTTAGCTGGATGCAAGAAAGTTGCACAGAGGTCATACACAACTAAGGGAACCTGCTATCATGAGGACAGAACACAGCAAGCAACTGCTGAAGATAAAGTATTTCTTGCATCTAGTCCTGAAGTGGGATACTGTTGCATATAACCCCGAGCAATGACAGTCCGTACTATGCACTTACATGGGGGCATAACATGACTATTCTCTTCAACAAATCTTGTTTAGCATCATGGACTTTAAAAACAGTATTTCTTGTTCCCAAAAAACAGCATGTCAGTGGAGGTCTTCTGAGTACTATCCACTGAAAACCACCACTGTGATTTTCTACAGGTCATATCACCTCCATAATTCATTGCCTGTATTTTACTTCCAAATGAAAGTGAAAAGAAGCAAATTGCACTTGTTCCTTGTTGAGATCTACTTAATTAAATTTGAGTGTTAAAGAGAATCTGTTAGAATAATTTTAATTACATTCATAAACTCATAGAATGGTTTGAGTTGGAAGAGACCATAAAAATTATCTAATTCCAATCCCCTGATTTAGACAGGGAACTAGATGAGGTTCTTCAAAGCCCCATCCAATCTGGCCTTGAACATTTTCAGGGATGGAGCATCCACAGCTTCTCTGGGCTGCCTGTTCCTGCCTCACACCACCCTCATCTAATGGGCAAATTCACGCCCACTTTACGCTTAGTGAGTCATTCAAGATTTCAGTGCACTTAAACGTGTGGAGGTCCACTCTGAGTGCAAAATACCTGATATTATGAAACCACTATAGTTTTCTTAGAAAAATATCAATTTCCTGCTGAGCAAGAACATAAGATGTGACGTTCCCTCATCTTCACCTAGAACTAAGAAAAATTTGAAAACAGTAGTTCGCTTGTTGACACCATGGGTGCATAAGCACAGATAATGTGTTCCCCATTATTTTACAGCAGGTCAATAAAGAGAAGAATTAGTACATTGCTATTCCAGCACAAAGTGCTAAAAATGAAGTGCTAACATTGTTTGAAAAGTGATGTCTAGTTATCAGACAAAACTACAAAAGTTACAAAAACTTACTGTGAAGATTTTAAAATATTTATGGCACAATTTGCCAAAAATATACCCTTTCATCTAGCCTATTCAAGTGTTTTGACTAGTCAGTGTGAGAAGAGCACACAGAGTATTGAGAAAGAAGCTTTAAAGGGCATTAATATGTAATAAAAATGCAAAACAATGAGCTAGTCAGGATTACACTGCAAAGTAGCTAGCTATTATTAATAAGAAATATGTATAAAAGCAAAACAAGCCTCATTCACTCATTCATCAAAATCTGAGCTATTTGGAAAATGTCTTGAAACATTCAAATTTACAGTTAGAATTTTATGATGAAATTATAACAACATTAACAGCTTTCTAGGTGAAAGCTTTACTTGATTGGCTGGGCTGGTGGTTGGCTTCTCTTTTTCTCCTTTTTTTTTTCCTTTTTTTTTCATCATTAGTTTTGCTTTGGTTTGAGGTTTTACTTAATGCATTCTAGAGAAACAAATAGAAGTAAAGATAGGATAATTTTCATGTAAGTAATGACTTTTGGAGTGAAGAGTAGAAAGTTATGAAATAAAAGCTTTTTGTGGTAAAGTTAGATTAAACATGAAAATGCAACATTAAAGTATGAAACACGTTCCTGTGATGTTCTTCTCCAAATGGAAAATCCAAACCTTCAAAATCCAATTGCAGAAGAGAAAGTATTCAGCAAAAAGAAAAGCTGCTACTGCCTGGTTCTTTAAAAAGAGTCTTTGGTGCCTATTAAATGAAAAGTGAGAAGTTAGTCTGCTTCTTTACATCTTACAGATTTCAAAGGTAGGGATTTAACATGTTACTGCCACTGAAAAATTCTCATGCTATGAATTGCATCACACAGTGAAGCAACAGGCACACATATATATGATAAGGAAATTAAAATGTAGCAGATTCAAAGACCTCCAGGAGCACTTTTCACATGGGCTCTGAAGTCTCTAACTACCTGGGTAATAGGTAGTGATCTCATGAACTGACCTTAAAATTACCACATTTGATCTCAAACTGTGGTAGTATGTCAGTGTAAGAGATTAAAATACACAGCTGGGAGTCAGCTTCATTCATTTTTGTGCCATGGAGCTGATAGGCAGACATGGGAAAGTCACAAAAGCCAACACATAGAGGGTTATTAATTTCAATGACTTTATGTCAAGATTAAGAAACTGCTCCTCAAAAGTGCATATGAGGCAGTATGTCATCTCCAACTACAAATCAAGGTGTTCAGACCTTGGTTCTGGTTTGACTTCATAACTCTTATTTGGAAGCAATGAGTTGTAACTCTTTTATGACTACTTTCCTGTAATTATAATGACATGTCTTTATTAGCATTTTAGATATGTGTAATTGAAAACCAGAACACTGATTAAATTAATATTGGACTAAAAATGCAATATGTTGTCAAATACATGCCCGTACATTAATATGCCAAGGACAGAAGTTTGCAGCGTTGTTAAGGACAGTCCCCAGCACATAATGACATTTATTAATAATCATATCAAGCAAAGAAATGGAAAAAAATGCATAAAATTCTAAGTTCATTAACTTGGAGAAGTTCCTGAACTAAACCCAGTACATCTTTTATCTCATATGAAAGCCTTTAGCTGTTACATACGTTACACTATATATCATTTAAACATATCTATATATCAGCCAGCAAGGCCTTACCGATGAGCACAGTTTTGTCATCCTTTAAATCAGCTGCATCAGAGAAGTTGACAGTTGAGCTCCTCTCTCTACTGTGTGACACAGAAAATGTGTAATACAAAAGAAGAATCATTCACCAAAAGACAAATAACCTTACATGGTTAGGAGTTCTGCACAGGGTGTAAGAAAGTTTTGATAAGCAAGTGCAAGAACCAGAGGCAGTTCTGAACGCACACATGCACACAGTCCCATGATTTTCCTCCTCTCTAGATGCCAATCAGTGTCAGATCTTTGTGCTAACAAAAAAATAGACACATTTAGTCTTGTTTAAGCCAGGAGCAGCACAGGCAGGTTCACATGCCAATGACTTCTAATAGACCATACCGCTTTTCATATAGTGCTAGGATCTGCAAGGGCAGATTTACATTACCATGCAACTACAACTAAAATCTCTTCTGGCTTCATTCTGAAATGATGTACCAACAAGAAAAATGGCTGTTAGAGAGGAGAAGATTACAGAACAGCCCATCAGGGAGGATTCAGCACATGAGACGACAGAGGCTTGAATTGAAATGCATAGTATCTTATAGCTGGAGAATAGAATCTATTTTTCTTGCTTTCTCTTCTTTTCCTCTGCTGTACTGAACACCATATTTCTTCTCTGCCTCTGGCATCTTCTATAATGTAAACCATCCCCTCTATGGTACTTTAAAGAGAAAAAATGAAGAAACATGGAACTAAATTTCCACAGAAATGTATTAAAATTTCTTTGTGCCACTTAGATATCTCTGCCTTAATATTCTGCGTGAGTAGTATATAGACTATGTAAGGTATTGGCAGAAACATGGGAGAGAGTGGTGTCATTTTATTCTCAAGACAGTATTTGTCCTTTCTATTTATATTCAATTTCTTATCATCCTTCTAGCAACACATTCTTTTCAAGAGGACGCCATGACTCTTCTGAGTCGCTGAGGATGGGTGACCTTGGGACAACTACAAAGCAGCTAGGTGATAAGTGCTTGTTCATTCAAGGGTTAACACACTCCCCTAGGACAATATTCCTGATGACACTGCCCAGAGCTAACAAAACCTCCATTTCCTCTTGCTAGTAGCACTGGCCTTCTGCATGAGCCAGGCTAGAAAATTGAAGCCTAGGAATGGAATAAGGGGTGGGAAAAGGTGGTGGAATGGGATGGAAAAACCTACAATAATAATTTAAGCATGAGCCAATGGCCAAAATTCCCAAATACCAAAACCATTGAGGCTGTGATTCTCTGACTCCTTTTGCCCCCATGCACTTAGCATCTGGTAAAACTGAGTCCCAAGCTTTTTCCCCTATAATCTGAGATGTCTCTAAAGCAAATAAGCACCTTTAACTTTTTATTCTATTGCTGATTTCTGGGATGTCTTCCACAGATATATGTCTACCAGCCTTTTTTACTAGTGTCAGAAAGTGCATTTTTATTTAGTGGCAGCAAAAACAATTTTAGAAAAAATTGAAATGTTTTCTGAAGTTTCAATGTCATTCCCATCTGCAGTTAACAGATAAATTGCTATCTTCCCCCTAAACAGCAAATTCAGCAGAACTGCTGTAGTCAATTGTCTGAAGATCAGGAGACCTGATATTGTTTAATTAACGGAGATTGTGTGTTACCTTGAAGTAGATAAATTTGCCTGGCTAAAATGTTAAAAATCAACTTTGTCTCCAAGCATGAGAGCACATAATTCCCAAGCCCTTCAGAAATGCTCACTAGTGCCCATTTATCCAACCATGTATGTCTTTGTCAGGCCATCTGACTGAAGAAAAGCCAGGAGCTGCTGAGCCTTAACCTCCTCACAAGTATTTCTAAAAACTACTTCAGAATTTGAAGACAGAAATTTGGTTTCTTTTTCCATGTTTCTGCAGAGCAGTGCTCCGGCAAGGCTGGTGCTGTTGGCATTGTTCTGACAGCAAGCAGAAAGCCTCACTTCTGTGGCTTTTATTTCATCTGACAGAGGTACTTGTCCTGATCACGGTGCTACTAAGTTATCCCTGTCAGCAAGAATTTATCTTTCAGGTTACAGTTTTTTGAAGTTCCAGCTTTTTCTGAAAAGCCATTCTTTGCCTTTGAACATGACAAGGTAGCATCACATGATGGTTAGGAGCAGGAGCAAGAATCTTTAGCCATGGGAGTCAGCAACTGTCCTTTCATTCCAATGGTCAAACAAGGACCCTTTGAAAAGATAATCCAAAGCAGAATAAACTGCAGAAACTAAAATAGCCTAAAAAAAGGAATATTTTTTCAAAATGTTAGAAAACACCTGCTGGCTTATTAATGGCTCAGCATTTAGCAGCAGTCACTGGATGGCCAGAGACCTGGCTCCTAACTGTTCCAGGCGCAAGGAAACCCTGCAGCCTTTCTGTCCGCCTGCTGATTTTCTGCACATCATAAAGACCTTTCCATCTGAAGCCTGAATGCCCTTTCACAAGCAGTAAAGCATCAAGTGCAATTACACTACTTCTTTTTTTTATGCACAGGGCTGCACAGAGATAACATAGAGGGAGATGAATGAGGCCTGAACCCAAGAGATATTTCAGCATCTCTGTGACATCAGAGTATTCACTTATAATCCCAAAGGAAGGATTCGGTATCTGAAAGCACAACGTGATGTAGTGTCTTTGAAATTCACTAGCTAGACACAAGCGCTGATGAATTATGAAGTATTCAACAAGACAAAAACATATACCACAGTGTTGTGTATTAGTGGTCCTGAGGCTGCGATATATTAATGTAGGCAAACTGACAACAATAGCTCAGGGAAAGCCTGAGTGCATGCAGTCTCAGATAAAGAAAAAAATGGCACAGCTCAGCTTAATAACCACAGGGGGTGGCAACCAGGCAGTACAGTCCATATGAAATCTTCTGAATAACTTCTGTCAGACTGGGATTAGTATTAACTGCAGCCCAGGTGCAGGGTGGCACAAAAGATCTCTTCACATAGTAGTTTCATTCCATCAGCATTTCTTTCAAGGTTATCAACACCACAGGCAAACCAGCAGAATTAACCTTTTGTACTAAGGCTGACCCCAAAAGAACAAGCTATCTTTTTATTAACTTACCTCTCCTGTTTTCTTAATCCTTTATCTTGAACTGTGATCTTCCAAGATTTCACAGGCTAACCGAGGTCAGTTTGGGTCATTGGTTAGATGTGAAATCCAAGCCACTATAGTCATGATCCTTCCCTTGAGGCGTTATTTAAGGTGGATCTGCTACAAAGTCATTCAGCCAAGGTCTGAAGTTCCAAGATCTTGGCCGTACAGTGATTGAGGGTTTTGATGTGGACTTATCACCAGATCAGAGCTGAATTGTTATTAGGACATAAGGTGAAGGACATAGTGGTACTGAAAGTTCTCATCTACTTGAATTTATTAAAATTCTCATGATTCTGTGGAAGGGCATTTTGGTCCATTAATACACAAAATCTGATAATATGCAATACTATGAAATCACTAAAGTTCCCTAATTACTTCCCAAAGTGAATGATGAATGTCATAATATTATTCTCTGATTTATGCATAGATTTATGTGTAAGGTAAGAATTTACCTTAAAAGTTCCTTCAAAGTAGTTCTGGATTAATATTTCTAGAGGAATATTAAATATTATTTTTAAAAGTCAACATTTCTGACTGGTCCTCACCAAAAAATGAAAAAAGTGATTTGTTATTCAAAAACACCACTGAAATTGTATTTAAATCTTATCATTTTAAAGTGACCCTGATGGTTCTAATTCTACCAAAGCAATAATGCAATGAATTACAGAAATAATACCCATGTAGTTCAAGGGCTTGGATGAAGAAATTAAGGGAATTGATTGCAACTTATTTTATAGTATCAGAAGTTTAGTTATTTTCCATTTCAGGTGAAGCAGGAATATCTATATTCTGTAATAAAAATAAAACAAGGTTGCAAATACAGAGAGAAGCCTGGGGCAAATTATTCAGAAGCGTGTCTCAAGAGTCTAACCAATATATTTAGTACTTTATTTAAAATTGTAATTGAAACTCATTTACTTTTTAGAGATTATTTGCCTAAATATTGGAATTTTTGTTAAAGAGCAGTCATGAAGGAACTGGTCCTGCATAAGAAAACTGAAACTATTTATCTGAAATAAAGTTTTCCCATTCTTATGGTTCAGTCGGATAGCATAATAGAGAAAACCAAAGGCTGAAACCATGTGAGATATCCTTTGTGGTATCTGGAAATAGAAAAATAACAGAAGATGAGATTCTACTGTCCAAGACTGTCTGCCTTTTGGATGTCAGAAAGTCCAAAGGGTACGACAAAGCTTTTTTTTTAAACAATAGAGGATGCCAATGTCTTGGAAGTCAGGATTCAGTTGTCTGGTTCAAATAAATAAGGTATTTCAAACTCTTCTAGGCTGTGAAAGAGCTGCTTTCCCCAAAGGTTTTCCTCTTGTCTGTGTTATCTCATTGAAGAAAACATAAAATAACCATAAATGACTGTAAGTTATGGACTGGTCTGTTCTTTAATTGAGTATCCTACATGTGCCAATAGTAAGTTCTTGACACAAGATACATTCAAACAAGCAATCTGATCGAAGGGTATTACTCAGGAAGACAATTTTAAATACATGAAGGGCTCATCAGAGAAAATAGATATGTTTTTCCTTCCTGACAATTTATTACTTTTTGGGAATCAAGGCCAAAAGGCAGAACACACCAAAACAAGGAAAGGTCCTTCATGGTTTTCCAGTCCTGTTCCTGTTCATTTGCCATCCATGTGATAGGACAACACATGAAGCATATTAAACTGCCAGGCTTTGGGATCACAGAGTGCAGTTGAAGACACCTTTGTGCTTGAAACAAAGTCCTGTATCTCCTCTCATTTGACATCTTTATTGCAACTGAATCCAAGTAATGTAGCTTACAGCTGAAGCCATGACAAAGCTGAGGAAAGGCCCTTGCATAGCTAGTGAAAGTGGATAACAAAGATAAATGGGCCTCATGACAGACTCCACCAAGCCTGGAGTTTCCTTATTTAACAAATTAGCTGCATATTCCTCTACAAAGTGGAAGGGATTTTTATTATTGACTTAAAATAACGCAGATTTTCATCCATTTGGCATGTGTACTGTCATTGGCCTAAAACTGACATGTTTTATTTGAATCCACTGAAGCTTCAGAATTTAATATCTATGAAATCTTGTGGCAGAAACAGAACAGCAGAGTGGATTTTCAAAAATTATAATAGATAATACTGCATTTTTAGAAACAGTTATTTCTGTCTATCACTTTATAAATACATTGCCAGTTCCCAGAATAGGGAATTCCTTATCTCATTACCATAGCATTTCTCTTTTCACTCTACTTAATATGCAGAGAGAAGAAGCAATTGGTTAATATTACTTTCTTGACACAATATTACATCAGAGCAGGTGCAGTTGCAGAGGAGTTATGAATACAAAGTAGAATAGCAGTAAGTTAGTAGAAATATGTCATTTAAGGCTGTCTTTTTTAATTCAGCTGCATTCCTGAGAACATGACTAGAAAATACATTTTGTTAGACTGGTTAATATTTATATCCTACTGTACAGTCCACTGGTATGAAGGGATCTCTGTATTCAATGTACCAGATGTTACGGGAGCAGTTCTAGAAGGTAAACAAATTGACTCAGAGATCATATCATATACATACTCAGGCACACAAAGTTTAGAAAGGTAGAAAATCCAATATGTTTCTATCCTAGATAAAACACTGATTATCTTCTTTCCTTCATATATCTCTGAGCCTGCTTGGAGATGGGGTTCAATTATCCCTCAACAGGAGGGAAGGCTGATGTCCTATTTTCTGCTATGTTGTAGCCAGGAGAGCTGATTTAGTGAAGTCAGTGTTGTGCTGTTATGTAGATAAAGCCTTCTCTTTCCTATGAAATGTCTTTACATTTCGCAAGCTGCCATTGAAATCTTCAAAATCAGTTGTGACTGACATAATCCTTGCAGCAGAAAGCCTAAAACAGCAACTATGAGTCCTTGTCTGTTTCTCTGGGGCATTAACTCGCATAACCAAGGTTGATAGATTGAATATTAGTATTGTTAACTGCTTCACTGACAGAAAAGTATATAATGTTGTGAAAAAACAGTGCTATATTTCCTTTTCACTCTTCAGGCTGGCGTTCCAGCTGACAAGGTTTTACTATCTTGACCTCTCTTCTGTATTGTACTGCAGGACTTGTTGGGTTTTTTCTGTTCATCTTGATAGGTAGTTTAGAAAGTTCCATTTTCTCTTGTTCTGTGCCTCAGGATCATTCAATCCCAAGAAATGTTAGTGATGTTACATCTGGAATAGTGCAAGAGAGAAGTAGGGGACAACAAACCATAGAAATTCCTCTATAGCAATCTACTAGTGCCTTCAGGAAAAGAAAGGCAACACAGAAGGTTCTGTTTGACCATCCACCCCTTCTACAAAAATGTGCTCTGTGTGTGTGTGTGTGTGTGTCTTTTACACTTGAATGATTTCCATGAATTGCATTTTTCTTTAGAGAAAATATGACTTGGTCAAAATCCAATAGCATACATACTGTGAATTACCTTGCCAATGAAGCTCCAAGTTCCAGTCATAAACAAGAGTCCAAGTGTGCTAGTGTGCTTTAATTCCAACCATTTTTATAGACATTTTTACTTTCCTCCAGATTTTTTCAAAGTAAAAAAAAAGTAGTAAATCCAAACATTCCAGCTGCAAAGACTCAGCATTTGATCCCTATACTCTGGCACGTTATTTCAAAGACCTAATTAATCTTGACTGCAAGTTCATACTGTAATCATGATACTGGATGGCTTTTTCTTTTGAGAATAGTTGAAATGAAAAAGAGACAGGGGTTACTTTTCAAATAGCTTCAAAAAGTACGTCAAAAGTCAAATGAGTAAAAACCTCCACTCTGATCCAAAAGTCATCTATAAAATAGAATCACTAAAAACAATATATATGTATAAAAAAATAAAACCAATAGATGCTGATAAAGGGATTATTTAAGCTATAGACTCATTTTTTAATAATTTCTAAAGTCTCTGGTTTTTATATGTTAAAAAACAAGTCTCAGGAGAATGAGTGCTCCTGGCTATTAAGGGATATATGAGCTATTCCTGTCTAAATTGCTGAATTATTGGTTTTAATTTTAATTCAGCTTGGTAAAGGCTAAAAGACATTGCCAGTGGAATACCCTGGACAAAAATTTGTTCACCCTATGTAAGGAATCTGAAATTCAGTTACTTGATTAAGTACTAACGAAGGACTTATTGCTTTCACTTAATCCTATGTGAAATTTGACAATTTTTCTTTAAGGTCCTCTGGACATAAAAATAGTAAAAAAAGAACAGAAACTAGAGAGAAAAATATATTTTCCTGTATATAATGTTGATGTTATTCATATGTGCTCAACCAAAAAAAACCCAAAACAAAAAACACCAAGCCAAACAAACAAACAAAAAAACCCCAACAACCCCCCAAAACCCAAAAACCTAAAGAAAAAAAAAAACAACAGTTTTGTATTTTCCAGACACCAGATAGTTTGAATTGGTAGACAACTGTCAGTGGGTGACAAGACAACAACATATATACTCAGAACTAGCATAGACTGACAATCAGGGGAAAAGAAAAATCAAAGTCTGAAGAAAAAACAAAATCAAGGTCATAGTGAGCAGGGAGGTCCAGAAACCTGATCAGGCCCTGAAAAAAGATCATCCGTCTTCAACTAGTTTTCAACAACAACCTTGCAAAGAAGAAGGAAAACGAAAGTATTCTTTATCTTTTCAGTTTTCCCAGATTCATAGATCTTTGCAGTCAAAATACACAGGTTTCTGCATCTCCTCAATGCCATTGATATTATATTCAATTTCACAGGTTCACAGGTTATTCTGAGTTGGAAGGGACCCTCAGGATCATCTAGTCCAACTCCCCACCAACTAGACCATGTCACAAGTCTTCTCTNCCAAAGTGAAGAACCCGGAACTTAGTCTTGTTAAATCTCATACTGTTGGAGTCTGCCCATTTCTCTAGTCTGTCGAGGTCCCTCTGAAGGGCCCTCCTACCCTCCGGCAGTGTAACATTTGCCCCCAGCTGGGTATCATCTGCAAACTTGCTGATGATGGACTCGATTCCCTCATCCATATCATCAATAAAGATGTTGAACAGTGCCGGTCCTAACACTGACCCCTGTGGGACTCCACTAGTGACTGGCTGCCAGCTGGATGTGGCACCATTCACTAACACCTTCTGAGCTCGTCCATCCAACCAGTTCCTAACCCAACATAAAATGCTTCTATCCAGTCCATGCTCTATGAATTTCTATGAGAAGCTTATTATGGGAAACCATGTCATTTCACTACCACTCTCTACTTTAAAAGTGACAAGGATAAAATTTTTCCTCAGCAGATGTAGAGATCTTAATGTCTTTGGGAAAATTTAAGTTTTCAAGTGTGTGTATAATATATGCTATATTATACATGTATTTTAATACTATAAATATCATGTATGTGTATCTTTTTCAATTTGAATATATATAAAAACAAACAAAGCCTGCAACAAGTAAAGGAAAAGCCCTAACAGGGGAATGGAAGGGATGTCAACTTAATGTCAACTTCATAATATTATTGTTTCAACTGCTAAATATTTTTATCTTTTCCCAAGAGCATAGCGCCTTCCATTTCTTCAAGCAGTTACATTTTTGTCTCACTTCCTAAGTGAGAAGTTCAGTGTAGATCATTCTTCTAGTTATCACCCTTCTATGACTTCTCATCACTTTCTGTATCATGTTCACAAACTTCCTCCCCAGGGCACAAGCTACAGCCTGGTAACATCCACATTTCCATTCCCACTTTCTGTATATTTTATCTTCCTTCCACAAAATAAACAGTTCTCCATTACAATTATGCCTGGAAATTTTAATTTTTTTTATGCCACTTGCTTTCTTTTCTGTGCAATCCTCAAGGCATCTTTCATTGAATCTTCCAGCAATGTAAGTAGTGACATTTTATCTGTTGCAGGAAGTATGACAAGTACACACTTTATCACAGCTAGCTAAAAGTACTCCACGGAAAGATACATTACACACTCTACAGCACATGACAGAGTCTTATATAAACATGTTTGTAGTTTTAATAATTCAGGATTCTAGTCCTATGCCAGAAATAGGAGGTACAGTGTCCTCACAATTCATAACAAAGACATTGTACCCTGTGGTTTTGGATCATTCCCAATCTTTGCAGCATCATGCAGATAACAAAGACCTCTCTGGCAGAGCAATGAAGTGTGTGGCCATGTGCCCTATCATCCAGCTCAAGCAAACAAAAATATGGACAGACACGGCAGGTTTTTTACAAAAATCCCACAATACTTTGAGTGTATCCTGGTTACCAGGGATAGACTGTGCAACAGCAGCTGTGCTGCACCATCCCTCCAGTTCAGGTTGTAAACTACTGGGGACATTCTTCAAAGTTGTGTGATTCTGCATATATTTGTGGCATGGTCATGGGCAATCCTATAAAAAAAACTGCAGGCTTTTAAATATCACCCTCAGTTCTTTTAAAAAGCTGCTGCCAAATGGTATGTGTGCTGCTCTGCGACTTCCAGGGTTGATTATTTGCTGCATGGAAATGTGCCACAATGATTGCACTTTTCATTGTAAACAAATATTGCCATCCAGAATCCGAGCAACGCTCCATCTAATCCAATATCCACTCTCCTGCAAAAGTCATTCCTTCATTGTCTTACTCACGCAGGTGTTTGACATGTTAAGTGATTATGATGGACTCTTCATTGCTGATAATTTGTAGGGTTTAGCTGTTCATGGTTGAAGTCTGTGTCTTAGATGTTAGGGCCAGCAGATGGGCTGCAGATGGTAGATCTGCTGCCCAGAATTTAAAAGGGGCTGTAGAAGAAATTGTTATGCTAGCTTGCAGCACAGTGGAAGTTTTAACTGTGACATTTGAGGCATCAGCAAGTAACCTAACAAAAGTTGCTGTGATGAAGAAGGTTAAAGAAGTCATACTTCAGTAAGAATTTAGTTTTAGGGTGGGAAACTCCCTCAGAATGTCTTGTCACTGTTGTTTAAATAAAACAGCATCTGATCCATGATATATCATTTATGCTATGTAAACAAAGACAGTATGCTTATAGTTAATAGATCTCCTACTTCAGCTATTGATGCTTGCTCTTCTCATAATCCAGCAAACAACAGGCAGAAACAGACAGCTGAGAGACATAGGCAAGGTCCTGGGAGGTGAGTAAAGAAAGATAGAAAGGATGGAATAAATTGTCAATTCCTGTTTGGTAACTACATTTCTCTAAAGGGATTGGTATAAAAACAAACAAAAAAACACAAACAAACAAAAACTCACACACCAAAACAAAAAAAAAATCCCTCCCATGAGTCACAACCATGATAAATTGGGAGAGAAAAGAAAAATTTTAAAAACAAACAAACCCACAACAAAACCAAATAAACAAACAAAAACACAAAACAACTAACCCATCCAACCAACCAGAAAAAACAAACCTCACACTGTTTCAGCTGTATTGTGAAAGAGCTGCATCAGGAATTCAGATCCACTTTCAGAAATAAAAGAAAACTTTTTGTCAACTGAGCATTTCTGGTGCCTTCTCTAAACTATTCGTTACGAAAAAGCCTAGAACCTCCCCTTCTATTCAATGAGTGGAGAACTCACTTTCTCACCTGCACAAAGTCTTGACAGATCTCAGCTTCAGTGTGGGAAGAGGTTATTTTACTATTCTTCTCTTTAGCAATGACCACTATCTACTGCACAGCCTTAGCTTTGCCACAATTCATTTTTTTCCATGACAAGCTTTATCACATCAGGACTCTTTCTAAAGGATGAGGAGGAAAGGAAATCCACAAAAGTTTGAATTAAAATTCATACCTGCATGAACATTAAATCTATAGCTTCAGGGTCCCCACAACATGGTAAAACAAAAGTGTAGGGGTGAGATCGCTAGTACCCTTAATGTAGTCTGTCCAAGGCATACTCCTTGTGTGTCCAACAGTTAGGTCTATACATGTGCAACACACACTTACAAGTATTTTATGTAAGCACATTTAAAGTATGTTCCAGGATACAACTGTGTGAGTGGAAAAAGAGAGTGAAGTTCTCATACCACGAAATGAAAGAATCTCTGATAGGGCCCCTGTTCATTAAATCATTAGGCAGTAACCTTCTAGGGGAACACGCCACATAAATGCACATAGTTTTCAAGTTTAAGTAGGTCATTATGTTTTAATGAGAGCTAAAGGGATGATAACTAGGAAATTTTGAGTCTTACAAAGAAGTAGCAAGGACCTGTTGCTTGCATATTCATATTTCATTTCTTTTCAGTCTTCCCTAACTGTACTGTAGAGGGGTTTGTTGCATAAACACATGCATATACACAAGGCCTTCAGTGAACTTTAAAATCTCTGTGTACCATTATAGCAGTGTCAAACAAAATGAAAGAAAATCTGTTTTTCTATGACACCTCTTGTACTCCAAGTATCCAAGTATACTGCAAGTACTTTAAAATAAAGGACTTGGAAACCAGTAGTGCCATCACGCAGCAGTTGTTAGTTCAGACTCAGACCTAGATGTCAGAACTTATTTTGGTAAAAGGATGAATTTGCTATCCAAACAGAGAAATTTCCACCTCATTCTTTCCACAGTATCCATTAGCTCTTTAAATCTCACCTAGTTTAAGCCAAAGAGTTCAGTCTGGTATAGTTCCCAGTTGCTTACCACATTTTCACATGCTGAGTTTTATTACTCATCAAGTTTTAAAACCACGTGCCCAGAAATGCTCACAGATACTTCTGTACAAACAAATGTTTAAAAAATGAAACCAGTAAAAACATTTTCACACCTTTATTTCCACTATAAGACCAGACAATTAGCTCTCCTTGTCAACAGCACAATTCTCACATAGGGAACAGTAACTTCCACAAGAGTTGTATCTATGTACATACAACCAGTTCTGGACTCTGGCTGTTTTGCTAAAGAGTTTCCTCTAGCTGCACGAAATCTAGTGCTTTTATTCATAGGTCAGAGTTCTCAGTCTGCTTAAAAAAACCTGTTAAAACTTTTCCTCGGTAAACATGTAAAAAGAAACGTCTGACGCCAAACCCATGACAACCCCAAAGTTCTAAGGTAGCATCAAGGTAACCGGGAGAGAATAAGCAGGGAGACAGTCAAATAACATGAGCAATATCCAAGGATCAGAGAAGTAGGCTGAGTTTATCTTTACTCTTAACATAGTGATAAAGATCACTGGGCTGTCTAGGGAGTTGTAGAACATAGAAAAGAGTTTTTCATCAGGACCACCAACACCAACAAAGGGGTAAGCACAGCGCTTGACCTCACCACATGCTAGGAAGATGTTACTCATTTGTTTACAAGTCATGTTCTGCTGCAACTCAGAAGAGAAACATGAGCAATCAAGAGAGTAGTTAAACAAGGGCCTCTAGTATACAGGCAGAAAAAACGGATGCTAAGCAGCTGGAAGGATGAGGGATGTATTGTCTGCCCCCTCTTTACCAAGCACTGCCTGCCTTTTCCTTCTGCTGTGGGGCTGCTGTAGCCAGAAGGACTCTTCTGTGACCTTCTGCAAAGAAGCACATTGAAGAATTCAAAATGTTCAAAGGAAAGAAAAAACTCTCAAAGCCTTACTTCCACCCTTTATTTTTATCCATGCTTGTGCCCTTCACCTACACACTGTGTGAATAACAATAGCTGAAGAGTCACACTAAATGGCAGGTTGTTATCTATCTGAAATGTGACAGAACTGTTCATCACCTTGCCAAAAGGATAAGAAGTCTTTGAATAATTCATTGAAGGATTTGACCAATTGACCAGTGTTCCTGATCTCTTCCTGTCCCCTGCCTACATCTGAGTAAGGAGAGTTCTCTGTGAGATTTCTTCTCACACTGTCAGCAGCACGCCCTGCTTGAAAGCTGAATTAACTTGACTGTAGTAATATTGTTCTGCTGAGACAAGAACAATGAACAGCTCAACAGCACTGTTAGAAATGTTATAGGCTTCATAAAAACAATCACATCAGCTATTAAACGGTAGGTGATCATGACTGCTACACCGCTTTCATCGTAACTTAGCTTGACTAGTCTGGATGGAAAAACAAATTATAGACAATTCCCCTTCCTTTCCCCATTACCATGCAAAGTGATAGAATGTCCCTATTCCCTGCTAGACCTCTGTCGCTATAAAGACAAAACAATGATTTTTAAAAGATAGAAGATGAGACTTGGGGTTCAAAACTGTCTGTATAGTGTTACAAGATCTGTTAAAAAGCAGATCTAAGAAAATTTTTAAGGTTCATAAGAACAAACAATGGCACTCTGTATAGCCAAGCTGTAAGTGGGATCAAGCAGCTCCATTTAAAACTCATCTGCATTTCTTATCCAGGTATGGCTCCCTGAACCTATGTTGTTGAAAAGGCTTATCGTGTTATACAATTATACCCCCTCATTTGCAAGGAATAGGTTATGCCAGGGCTCTTGCAGAATGTCAAATTTGCAAACACATGCAGGTCATTAATATGCATGCAGGCCACACCTATTTCTCCACCTCCCACCACTCTGGAGCACTGCAGACACTTGGATCACGGGCTCTCTCAGCAAGAGGGAGCAAAGGGAACCATTTCTGAGCCCCCTCTGACTCAGGAGACTCCCCGAGAATCCCTGGGCTTCTCCGGGCTGCGGTGGTCGTGTGCACTCGCAGCCCAAACCCCATGCCGCTGCTCCTCTCCCCAACCCCACCCCCGGTGCTTGTGCCCACGGCATCCTGGCGTGGCATCCAGGCCCCGTGCGATGTGCCGGCCCGCCAGGGCTGACAGCGCAGTGCAGCTGTGGGGCCAGCATGGTGTGCAGGGCCAGGACACTGCACTAGGACTCTGCAGGCATGAGCGGCAGGGCCAGGGGAACCTCGCAAGTGGCTGAAGCAAAATTGCAAGAAATTTTCCTTGCAAATCCACGGGGTCGTAATGGAGGGGTCGCAATGCAGCGATGATGTTTACTGTATAAACATCATTCTCATTGTCTCTCATGCCACGCACCTGTTTGCACTGCATCAGGCAAACAAATACTAAGAAGATCCATCATTCAAAGAAGACTCTGCTTGACTTAGGTCAGAAAATTGAGTGATGGTGTCAGTCAGACAACAGAGACAGCTTTCAGTTCAGAATGATGTAGGACTCAAGCTAAGTCTGTTTCAGGAGAGAGGATTTGTCTGCCACTGCGAGGGCTGAGCAAATAACATTTTCCAGAGAACTTTCCAACTGCAAAAGAGAGACAACCCCGTAACACATTTTACACTTCAACAAATCAGATTTCGTTTTCCTTGTCAAAATTAAAATCCCAGGGAAAAAAAAAAATTAGTGTATGAAATGGAACAGTCCAAAAGGTCCAAAACTGAATGTTCTGATTTGGATGAACTGCATAAAAAAGCAAAGGAACTACACAGCAATGTTGAGAAATAAAGAGCAGCAAGCAAATGTTCCTTTTTTTCACCCACAGTGAAGGAGGATTTGGTTCAGTTTTTCCTCTTGCCTGAGGAGACTTGAGTAAAATTCCTGCTGATGTCAGTATGGATTAGCTGCCAGGCTACAGCTAGAGAAAGCAAGTAAGGGAAGTGAGGCTTGATTCTCACTTTTTACAAAGTTCTGCTTCGTATTTATAATTTAATTCTAATTGAAATAGCAGTGACTATTCGGTGTTCCCAGCCTCACTCATCCTGAGCTTGGCCTACTTCCTAATTCAAGCAACTTTATAGTAAATGGGCTTTTCCCCTTAAGCTACTAAGAATATGCAATTTTTCTATTTCCTACACTTGGTTGTGTGACTTTTGACTTACTTCAAACCCTAAATATTGAAGCTTTATTGATCTTCAACAGCATGAGAAGCATACCAAATTCAAAAGAAACAGGCAAAGATGTGAGATATGAGAGAACATATAAATAATCAGAAATGGAAATTTTTTATGCAAATATTATCTATGGTAGACAGAAAAACACAACATAAGGACAAGATAGCATTCAGAATAGCTGTGTGCTTTACAGAAAGACTAGGGTCTTTTTTCTCCTTAAATTCTCGATGTATAAAGTGATATTACTGCAGTAAGAGATACTCATAAAAGCGTCTGATGGAGGAAAACAACAATTAGCACATTTTAGAACTTTCTATACTCCATAGGCAATAATTCAGGTATACCATGATTCACGTTTCCTGAATATTGGGACTTGGAAACCAAAATCTGATAATGTTAGGAAGTAGTGAGTCATAGCTTTTGAATGACAGCAAACTGCAATGTCTAGCTCTGATGGTTCACAAGGCAGCAAATCTCAGAGATGTCACTGATCTAGATGCAAGTATTTGCAGTTTGGGGCCCATGGGAGGGAAAACTGGACATGCAGATATCACTGCGAATGATGCTATAGAGCAAACAACATAAACTGAAATTCTACATTTAGACAAACACAAGAAATACTTTTTGTGGTCTGGTGCTTTAACCATGATTTTTTCCAATGATATCTATTTGAGAGAGATGCATTTCTAATGAATTAGTAAAGAGTAAGTTTAATTGGATGGTAAAGGTATCACAAAGACATATATGACTGCCTATTATGCCGTATGTTGTTATTACAGTGATTTTTCGAATAACCATTATCTCTGTGCTTAGAAACACAAAAATCTAAAACACTTTGTAAAGTAATTATGAGAGTTTAGAAAACATGGCTCAGCACTTCGTAGAACCTTACAGTGTACATCCTTGGTGTAAAATGTTATAATGTGATTTGAAACATCACTCCACTTGCAAAACTGAGGTGTCTGAGCCTTCTCAAGAGGAAATGTTTTAACATGATTTGCTGTATTCTTTTGCAGCAATGGTGATTTCACAGTTTGCTGCTCCTTCATTGATTCTAAACTCATCCTGATGGAATGTAAAAATCTGCTACACCACACTGCAGCCTTTCCGTCAGTGGCAGACAATATACAAACAGGTTTTGCAGAAGATACAATAGAAGAGAGGAAAGTGGCAGGTAGGAGAGTAGATGGAAGCAATGAAAAGTGTTCAAAGCTGCAAAGTCTGCTCTCTTCCAGCTCAGCACACCTCAGACCTCTGGAGCACAGGCTACTGCTACATGGCTGCTACATAACTGCTAACTTCAAAACCAAAAGCAATGAAAAAAGCACAACTTACTGTGGAACATTCCCTTACTTCAAAGAAGGTGAATAGTATCCTGGGCTGCATTAGGAAAAGCAATGCCAGCAGGCAGTAGGCAGTGATCCTTTCTCTCTGCTCAGCTCTGGTGAGGTCAGACATGGAATACTGTTTTCAGGGCTTCCCAGTACAAGGGAGACACGGACATATTGGACAGAGTCCAGCAAAGGGTAACAAAGGTGATGAAGGGTCGGTGGCACATCTCCTGTGAGCGACAGCTGAGAGAGATGTGACTGTTCACCTAGAGAAGAGAAGGCTCAGGAGGATCCCATCAAAGTACATATATAAATACCTGAAGGGAGAGTGAAAAGAGGACCCAGGGTCCTTCCAGTAGTAACCAGTGACAAGACAAAAAGCAATGAGCACAAACTGGAATGCTGGAACATAATCTGAAGATCAGGAAACACTATTTCACTGTGAGAATGACAGAGCACCAGCACAAGTTTCCCAGGGAAAACAGCACAAGTTTCCCAGGGAAGCTCTGAAACCTCCATGCCCTGTCCTGGGCAGCTGACTGTAAGTAGCCCTGAGGAGCAGGGCTGTTGGACCAGAAGACCTCTAGAGGCCCTTCCTTTGCTAACCATTCTGTGAATCAGTTATTCTGTATATTGGAAGAATGTTTCTCAATAATAAGTTGCCACTTTTCTTTCATGTATTTTGAAAACTTCCGTTTTTATTCTGCATTTGACTAAAATTGTGTCACAAAAAAATGGGTGGGTTTTGTTGGTTTGGGTTTTATCCCCCTCAAAATCTAGAAGCACGTTTTCAGCCACTGTTCCTAATAACACATCTAAACTAGAAGAGCAGATATTTGAACCTTTGTCTCCCATCATCTTTTCTTCTAAACTAAATATACCTTTATGAAACATTGTGGCTGAAGAAGAAAAGCTTCAGGCCTAGAACATCCTCACTGACTGTGGAAGCTTTTCTTTCTAAGCCCAGTTTAGCAGTAAAACAGTAGCAGATGATAAGAGCTACCGTCAAATACAAGTTACAGTCCTGTCACAGTGAAATTAATCTGATTTTATTTCAAACTTTTATGACTGAAAAGGTCAAGGAGTAGTTTTCCAATCTACCCATAGCGCCCATCCTGGACACTTTCTCGACCATCCCACAGAACAATGTGACACATACATCCCCAACTTGCTGCTGCAAACATCTGCCTGGAAATGAGCTGGGTACAACTACACCTGGCACTACCAGAGCTCGTTCAAGACCTTCAAACTTCAGACAAGGACATAAAGCTGGGTGACAGATTTCCCACATCCTATTGGTACAGTCAAGTTCCTGAATTTAAGAAAGTAAGCACTTTTTTAGTTGACTCAAAATCTGTGCAGTTCTAATCTAAAAATTCAGCTCTGATTAAGAATTTCCTTCTCCCCCTTTTCCCCCATCTGGTTGTTTATTGCTGATCCTCCTTCCAGCTGAGAACAGTAACTGGCACATAACCTCCCACAGAGACTCTCTAATGATCTAGGGGAAAGTAATCACACTGTACTATCACATAAATCACAGTAGTTGGTCTGTGACCCACTCAGCCCTAGTGAGGGCCAGGTCCTAAGCTCCCAAATGAACCTTTCTGGTTTGAGGTTTTTTTCTTTTTTGTCTATAGAACTATTTTAATTCTTTCATTTCACCTATTGAGTCAGTCTGAGGCATCATAATGGCCCATAAAACTACCATCTGGGATATAAAATGTCAAATTTATGCACAGGAACAAGATCTGCTGCCTTTTGTAGCTTCCCATGCTGTGTTGTGCTCTGCTTAGCCCAGGGCATTTCAGAGGAAGGTTACATATCTACACAGACAGCACCTCCGAGGGTTAAAGCCTAATCCTCTGCAGTTTTCTTCTTGCAATTATTTTAATATAATATAAATTAATTTATTTATGGGAAAAATTCCTATTCAACACATCCACAGGGACATGTAAACATATACACAAAATTCCCACTCATAACTACCCTGTTTATTTCTCTGTATTGTGGTATTGTGATATACAGTAAATATAAAAGGAAGACAGACACTCCAACAGCACCAGCTAAGCCAAAAGGCCATTTCTGTCTTTTCCCAGAATGTTATTATTGACATTTAGCTATACTGAATCAGAAGAGTAAAGGCACTTCGAGGCCTTCACCTCAAAACCATCCATACTTTTGAGCAGCCATAACACCCCTTTACCATACTGCGAACAGAAGATTCAGTTCCACAATAAGGGAATGAACACATTACTCCAACAAGAAGAAAACTTATACTTAATATGAAATGCAAGAAAATAAATTTTCCCATCAAAATGTTTTTGTGACATCAGACACTACAAGAGGTTTATGGCATTTACGCAGTAACAAAACAAAACTAACTTTCCAGAAATTGTTGGGCCTTTACTCCTCCCTTTCCTCCTAGTTTTCATTTTAGCCAAATGGTTTAAAACCTAAGGGAATAAATTTAACCAATTCTGACTTATGTCTCTACTTATAGTGGCTACCCCATCTTAAAAATAAACTCCTTCTAAAACTAGTTATCAGCTATTAAATCAGTATTTAAAGTATTCCTGAAATCTTTGTTTATCAAAACATTACAAATGTGACTTCAATAACCATGATAAAATACTTAAAAGATGTACTTAAACAAACATTTGTCTAATTTTGTCCCTGACCAGAGGACATATCAACTTGTTTGAAGCTGTAACATTGGTTTCTACAAGACCAGTCATCCAGATTTCAGTATTTTTTAGGTCTAAAATTTTCAGATTTGTAAGGATAAGTCACAGTGAGTCCTTCAATGAGAGCTATTGTTTCTTTTCATGTAAAATGAAAACTCATTATTGACTATCTACTATGACAGCTATCTGAAGGAAAGAAATAATACAGAAAATAAGCTTTTGCAGTGAATATACCCACTGAGGCATCATTTATCTTTGTGATGTTGATTTATACATAGCTTTCCTGGTTGCATGGCTGAGTCATAAAACAGGACAGTGATGTCTCTCAAGATTACCAAGCAGAACTTGAAATTTCTGTCTTTCCTCAGCTCTATCATGGACTGTATGACTCTGATTTGGGAGGCATCACAGTTCAGTCCTAAATTTATGTGAGAATATCAATTCCCAACTCAAACTTTGAGATCAATAGATACAAAGTACTAAAATTTCCCCTCATAAAAAACTATTGTAATACATGAGCAGGTTGATACCAAGAGTATAAAACAAACAAAAAAATACTTATCAATTATCAACTTTAATTCAATAAAATCTAGTTAATATGTCTCTTATTTATCTCCTTAAAAGGAAGAAGAAAAATTTAATTTGTGCCTGGTGCAGACTTTCATGGATCTTTGCTGTATTGTAAGGCATGAAATGGGTCAGTACTTCCCTTAAGAGGAAACAGGTGTCAGTAGGGCACTATTGTAACTCTCATAGTCAAAGCAGAAAAAGGCAAAGCGCACAGAATTAGGTGGCATACCTTGCAAGAACAGTTGATATGCTTAGGAAAAAAAATACAGACACATTTGTGGGCTCAGAGTCCCATAAGGATTAGTGTAGTGTGTAAGAAATAAATAAGTGCAGGTGAAGCTGGCAGAAAAGTAGATTCTTCTACAAGAAGATGAAAAGCTTACAGTCCCACTGCAGACCAGCACTGAGTACGGCCAGCTGGGTTCGCCAAAACACACCAACAAGGGCTGATTTGTGCAGATTTACTGCATTCAGGAAAAAGTAGACAAGCCCAGGTTTCCACCTCCTCACAGACTTAACGATGAACCAAAGCTATGATTTCCTTATTTTTGTATCATGCTTTTTTTAGTTTGAAATACATGGAGTGCAAGAAAGTGAACAACAAAGCAAAATTCTAGCCTAAATTTGAAAAAGAGAAAAGCAAAGGGAAAGGAAAGGGAAAGGGAAGGGCAGCTTCATTGCAGGTTATCTCCCAATACATATTCTGGATGCTAGACATGGGGATTCAACATTCACATTGATATCCTATTTTCGTAATCCTGGATTTAATGACAGTCCCTCTCTATGAGCCAACTCAGTATAGTAATCCCAAATCAGGATGTGGTTTTATTTGGTTTGTTGGCTTTGGTTGTTGTGGTTTCTTTTTTCAAATACTGATGTAGTCTGAATAACTTGCACCTTCATTAATTCTGGCAGACAGATATAGATGTTCTCAATAGTTTCTTCTCCAGAAAATGTTTCTGAAACTATTGGTTTCCTATCCCTAATCACCCTTGTTTAGCTGGGATTAAGGGAGGTAAGTCACTTAATAACAGCAGGATGACTTTGGGGCTGAAGACTATTTCCCTTACACTGCTATTCAGCTTGCTGGCTGTTTTGCTGCTATCCACTGGGAACTGGTCCCCTTACATCACACTATGAGATATCAGTAATGCTACAGTCAACCCTTGATTATCGCAGGACTGTGGGTCTCCATAGCTCCTGCGAAGCCCTTACTCTACGAAGACAGGTAGCTCACGAATACGCAAATTAGCCTCGCCCATCACACCGCCCCCCTCAGTCCTGGCACACTGTCAAAGTGTGTTGGCTCCGCCCTGCTCACCACAACACAAAGGGCTGGGGGGCTCCTAGTGCCTGTTGGCATGCTACATCAGGAAAAAACCTACTTCCCTTTGCCACTCAGCTGTGTGCACTGATGCTGGGACCCACCTGCCCTGCTGTCTCAGCTTGTGTTCCACCAGGGGGGACCCACCCACCCTGCTGTGTCTGCCAGGGCTGGGAGCAGAGTCTGCCACGTCTGCCAGGGCTGGGAGGAGAGCCTGCCACCATGCAGGGGCCAGGCTCATGCTGGTTGCTGGGTTTAAACATATTTTGCCCCCACTGCTGAAAGCCATGGAGTGGCCATGGCCACACCGGGGATTCTCTGAGAATTTTAGGTGGGACCCTCAGAGCACCTGCTTGGCCACTGACTGTGCTAGTCCCATTCCCATGGTGATGGGCTGTTGCAGGACCTGGCCTGGCGCGGTCAGCCACTAGCCCTCACTTTCACCTGAGCTGTGCTGCTCGGCCAGCAGGGAATCAGGGGGTCCCAGGCTGTTGCTCATAGTGGAAAGGAGAGGGAAAGACACAGAGCCACAGCGAAAGCCAAATTTCTAGCAGAAACCCGGCGCTGTGCTTGCAAACAGCTGCAGTGTAGTGCCACTGAATCATGGCGGGGGGGGATGGGAGAGGGGGTGCGCAGTCCCTGCTCGGTCACTGACTGCGCCAGTGTCGTTCCCATGATGATGGTCTGTTGCAGGACCTGGCCAGGCATAGCCTGCCACTCACCCTCACTTTAACTTGTGAGGTTGGGCCTGTCCAGCTGGGGAGTTGGGGGTGCTGAGTGCGGCATGAGCTGTGTTTAAACGTGCACTTGTGGGGTCCCAGAGACACATGGGTCCCCCCACATCCTCCCTGGGGATGATTTACACAGTTATGTGTGATTTACCCACTCTCAGGGTAGACATGGTGTCCGAGATGGGACCTGGCATATGGATCTTTTTTTGGGTGAGCAGACGTGGTCTCCACATCCTCAGGGTAGATGTCTACCACATCTAGCCCAAGAATAGCAAGAGAAGGTCTACCTGCCTAGAGAGATGCCAGAAGAGTGGCACAAGTGTGTTCCAGCACCAGCAAGCACAATCAAGCAGCGAAGGGAAGTGGGTTTCTTCCCGGCGTGGCCTGTCCATGGGCACCGGGAGCCTCCCGTCGCTTTGTGTTGTGGCGAGCAGGGTGGAGCCAACACACTGCCAAAACACACTGGAGCTGAGGCGGGTGGCACAGCAGGCGGGGCTAATTTGTATATTCATGACTGTCAGTTGGCACATGCATAGTCGCAAATGCACCACGAAACATAGGGTCATCTTCACAGAGATAAAACCCCACAAAGAAGGGAACCCACTATAACAGAACCACGAAGTAATGAGGGTTTACTGTAACATTATGCAAACACATAATTTCTATTATTTTACCCAACTTCTAGCAACTGGTTCATTGTTAACACTGATGACATTTGATAGCAAGATGCTCTGCTTCAACGTATCCATGAAAGGACTTATTCTTTCCTTACTTTCCCCCAGAGCATGAGATAAAGATATGTTACAACACTGTGCTATGTTATGAAGCTGTGGACTGTCCAACAGTAGAAAAAATCTAAATAAACATTAACAAAATTCTAAGTAAACATTTGTTAGGAATGTTATGGAGACAGGAAAACTCAGCTTCACAGAAATATTTTGGATTTGATTTTGATGGCTGTGGCCTATGGAGTCAGTGTCACAAACTGTAATATCTTCCTTCTTTAAATGTTGTAATAATAATTAGGACAAAATCTAATTCACAAGCTGGAGTTGAAAGGAATTAGCTAATAATGTATGATTAAACAACAGTAAGCAAGGTCACTTCTTGACTAAATATTGGGTAATCAGTGATTAGATGGGTTTTGGTCAATCTCTTTAAAGGACCTTATTGGAGATGACCTCTTTCTTTCAGATTAAATGTCTGCTCAGTCTGAGTTATTATTGATCAAGAAGCTGACCTTACTGCCAACGCTGCTATTCCCACATTACTAATCTCTTTGCATACGGTGTGCCCGTAGTTGCCAGAAAACTTCAAAGAGATTCGATCAAGTTGACGATTGCTTGGTTAATTAAGGAGGTGCCATACTTTGGTATTCCAGACTGGTTGATCTCTTCATTCTTAGACAAATCATTCCTAGGATTCAATTTAAAAAAGCAGATAGAGAAAAAAATACATAAAGCTTTCATTCTACACCATAAATCTTGCCCAGTTTACTCTGAAAAGGAGAATGAAAGGTTTTTCCCCACGCATAAGTGGAGGAAGAGTATAGCAAAAAAGAAGGCATTTTGCCTCTCTGTGTCCTAGTGACATAGTCCTGTGACAAAGAGTGGGAGAAAGCACTTTGCAAAGTGTCAAACACAAGAATGACATAGAGGAGGCTTTCAGGTACCTCAGAGCTCAAAATGCTTGCCTCCAGACAGCTCATATGGGCAAGGGATAATGGGCAAGAATTTGTCTTTAAGTCTTAAGATCATATATTCATCTTATGTCTACTAATTTTCCAGAAGTAATGCTCCTCTTAGGCTGCACGTTGCCATAAAAGCAGTTAATATTAGTCTTCATCTCCACCCTAGAAAATGTTGCTGTGATTCTTTTTCTGAAAGTTACGAGTAATTCTTTCCTGGTTAAAATACCCAGTCATGCACCAGGCAGAGAGTCCTAAGACTGCACTATCTTTAGAAGAATGTGGACTTGTCTTCACATCAAATGTCACATTCTCAGGAACAAATTCTAGTCTTAGCCTATCGTCAGGTGGTAGGAAATGCTCTTTTCAAAAGCCAACAACGTTGCTAGCCTGGGTTCAAGGTACACTTGAAACAAATCAAAACAAAAAAATCATAGGGCCATAAAAAATCTAGACCAATTCTACAGATGTAGGCAGTTCCACTAAAAAACAACTTAAATCAGTACAGATGCCCTTTTTTAACTGAGAAACTGTGCCACTAAGTTTGCTCTCGTTTATAGGGGTGTATTTAAGGAATAATGCAATGCCAACTGTAACAACCCAGCTGTGACAATGTAAAATTTGCGTAATAGAGTTTAGTTCCTTTATATGTTTGGGATTTTTATACTGACTTCAGTAATGATATATAAGCATCTGCATCTCTCTGCAATCTGCTCTCTGGACTTTCCTAGATTCAAGCTTACAGCTTTTGCAGTGTTTCATGCACAAGATGGTTGCAGGCAGACAAAAATACTTCAAGTCAAAGTAACCAGTTAAATCAGTCTCCTCTTGGGGTTACTAGAATATTTCAGCTTGAGTGGTGCTACCTGAAGCAATTTTGTGAAAATGCAACAAGAGTGAAGTGTCTCTGCTAGTCTTTCTAGCATGCCTGAAAGCATAGAGTGAATATAGAGTGAACCATTACTCAGAAGCACTCAATTCTGCTTTTTTTCAATGAGCCGTCCTTTTCTTTTGGCACGACTTTCTTCAAGCCAAGTACCAAACCTCCCATTTGTGATAATCATCTAATAATATTCAAGAACAGACTTGGATAAATGCAGAGCTACAAAAAACATTTAGAGGTGAGTACTTAAAAAAAAGCAAACAAAAAAAAAGACAAGAAAAAAGCCTCCTCTTGTCTAAAGAGTAATATGGTGACTAGGTACGGTTATTTTTTTTCCTAAGTAACCATAAATACCAGAGGAAAAAATAATACAGTCAACCTCCAGAACTCACTGGGCATTTGGTCTGCGCAGGTCCCATGAGTTCCGGAATCCGTGAAGATAACAGACTCGTGAGTATGGAATTAGGCTCTGCCCTTAGCCACACTCCCTCCACCAATATGCTGCAAAGGGCATTTCTGGGACCGCTTACTGCCCTATGCCATCTCAGGAGACCTAAGGGAATGCCTTCCTGGCCAGCCATGCAAAACCACGCATTTACACAAACGCATCCTGGTCATGCCACAGTGGTTTCTTGGTGGGACCAGTTCACATATTCATGAGCTGACTGGGTTCACAGTACGTTCTGCCCACGCATGAGGTTGCACAACTCACTGAAAAATCAACTGCGAATAGTCAGAATCTGCAAAGATACGTATCGCAAATAAATGGAGGAGCACTGTATTTAGGAAAGCTGCAATATTGAGAAGCCAAGGACTTCAGATCACATTCACTTTCAGGCTCTGAATCAGCTGTCTGACATGTTTTCTGTGTATTTCTTCCTCATGGCAAGTATAAGAGAAAAATCAGATGGATATTTGCTGATGCCAGTATAAAATTTTCAGTCTGAGTAACATTTCTACCATGAAAAAGGCAGTAGAAAAGACAGATTAAATGCTTTTTAAAAAACATTATTTCTCAGGTTAATATAGCTATTGGATTTGTTGACAGCTTATTCTAACAGCAGCAATTAGGAAGTGTGACATGGCTCACTAGGTCATGACAACCTCTGTTCCACCAGTACACGTTTGGTTATAGGATACTACTTGCACAATGTCAAAAACAATAACAGTTTGTTTTCATCCGGGCCATGCTAATCTTTCTCCAAGATTAGCATCTCAGCACAGAGACACACCCAGATTTCTCCTTTTTGGAACAGATTTATTAAGAAACCAATAGGGACTGTGATCCACCTGTCAATTCTGCCTACTGCACTGCATGCGCCAACTGGAAATGTGTTGAGGTATCTGCAGAGCACCTCTTCTGCCCTCCTTCTGTGCAGAAGTCTTGGCTGTATCACCCCAATTCTTGTCCTGAACAAACATTGCTTCCTGGGGTCTCTGATGGACATAATAAAGATGAGCATGCCACAGAACAGCATATTTTTTCTCTGGCCAATTCCAGATATGTTGATGGTGTCATTAACTTTTACCTCCCCATCATTTAGTTGCAATAATTCCTAAACCAAAATGTATGTCTCATTATCAATGAAGGTGGAAACTGTGAAAGGAAGTTGCTGCTTTCCTGGCGAAAGCAGTATGGTCTCCAAGTGGATACATTACATGCTGCATGATCCTTGGGAGGAAATGATCACGAAAAATAATACAGGTATTTTAATATAGTCCAGGGAAGGTATTCATTTGAATTCTATCACTACACAGTGGACTGTGTTTACATCTGTAAAAGTATTTACTCTTGTTAAGCAAACAAAGGCAGAGTTTACAAGTAAAATAAACAAAGTTGTTCATTCAACAGACTGTCTGAAAATCAAGAGCCTAATAGCACTCTTTCTCCAGCATTTATCTAGTTACCTAGATGACAGACTTATACATTATCCCTAATTGCAAATGACAGTATTAATAAATGTTATTCAGCACTAGACTTTTCCCATGCCTCAAAACAAAAATTTTCTTTAACCAAAATTTGACCCTTTATAGTTTGTTATTGCATTTGTTCTCATAAAATAAGATAGATTTAATTTAGACTGAAACAGATTTCCAAATAAGTATCAATTTCAAATTCATAATTAAATTTTCAAATTCATAACTTTACAAATAACATTTAAATTTTGTCTCAGTTGTGGACAATTACTCCACAGAACCATTAGAAATCTTTGATAAAAGCAGATTCATTCTTAAGTGGGAAAAAATATTTTGGCTTAAAAATAGTACCTGCATCTGCAGTTCTACACCCACTATATCTGACCTGTCCCCTGAGCATGCAACTGAAGTGTAAAAATCTATGCACTGTGCATAAGGTGGGTTTATCACACACACAGAGACCAAGAGGAAGACATTACAGAGAATTCCCACTGCATGGCCTCTTTTGGATCACGTGTTTGTACTGAGGACTGGCTGCTGCCACCTCCTCAAGCCACCAAACACAGTGATCCAGTGCAAGAAACCTATGACTCATAAGGATCTCAGACACCATGAGACCCAGCACCTTGGCTACATGCCTCATACCACTTACCCTCCCATTTAGCACCACGGGAAGCCAAGGAAGAGTGTTTTTTACCAGCCGCCCTAAGACAGAGAGCAGGTATTCAGAGCTAGGTGCACCGTAGAATAAGGTTCCCTCAAGTATGTCCCACTCCCATCCACAAGTCACAGGTTCACAGGTTATTCGGAGTTGGAAGGGACCCACAATAATCATCTAGTCCAACTCCCAAGCAAATTCACACCCAGGGATTGAACCCACAACCATGGAACCATGGGCACCATGTTCCATCCATCTGAGGCTCCCATTATCTAGACCATGTCATTGAGCTCCTCATCCAGTTTTTCTTGAACACCTCCAGCAGTGGCAACTCCACCACCTCCCTGGGCAGACCATTCCACTGAGAGATCAGTCTGTCTGTGAAAAACCTCTTCCTACCATCCAGTTTAAACCTCCCCTGGTGCAGCTTATGGCCATGTCCTCTTGTTCTGGTGCTGGCAGCCTGAGAGAAGAGACTTACATCCACCTGACTACAACCTCCCCTCAGGTAGTTGTAAACAGCAATGAGGTCACCTCTGAGCCTTCTCTTCTCCAGGCTGAACAACCCCAGCTCCTGTAGTCACTTAGTGGAGAAAAAAATACCTGGCAAACAGCAGGAAAGTCTTATTAAAAATACTATGTTCAAATACGAAGTAAAATCAAATCTTTCTGCAGCACCAAAAAAAAAAAAAAAAATCAGAAGGTAAAACTGATGGGCAACTTTTTGTTGAACATTCATTTATCACCTAAGGCACAGTTCTGGCTAGTAATTGCTGTCAGATACACATTCTTTAAACAATAAAAAGCTGCTTAAAAATAATAAAGTTGTCCTGGAGAGAATTATTGATTTGAGTATTTGATTCCTGTGGGAGCAACTTGGGTTTAATCTACCCATCTATCAATGGTATAGATATTTTTAACACCTTTTAGATATGATAACACAGAACATACTGCTTTTAAAGTTATTCTTCTGTAGGAAGTACAAGATTTCTAACAAAGAAGACAACAACTACACAATGTTCCCATCAATAATTTTCAACCCTATGAAGCATTGGTCCAAATTCCATGTCATAGTCAGACTGCAGAGGACACTTAGTGAACAAACCTAGAACCAAAAGTCTCCCGAAAATAAGGGGTTAAATGTGAGAAGTCTGAAGAGACAGATGCTGATCTGAGTAAGTCACTGAATAAATATGAGACAAGTTGTAGCTCTGTTGACCTCCTGAGTGGTGAGGATCGGGAAGGAAAACAACAGGAAGAAATTCAAACAAAATTAACTTCTATAAAATAGTCAAATTATTCAGAAGGTGCGAAGGAATGTTAATGCTTCCAAATGCATTCACCTCTCAATAGTGCCCTTGAACAAGTAAGGAAATGTCATGCACCACACAGACAAGCATCTGGAGACTGCCTCTCTGAACAACTCCTGTCTACTTATCCCATACTAGCTGGAATCAATTCTCATGATCTTCTTGTTTACAGAAAAGTGATAATACCAAATGCACCAAGTGACCTAGAAGGTACAGCAGTTCCACTTCTTAGGAGGTATGCCCTTGGGAGTGAAACAGAGTTCTGGAGAAACACCCTCCATAGCTACAGGCAGCAACAGAACAAAGGGGAGGGAAGCAATCCAAATGGTAAATTAGGAAAGCTCTGTAAATCAGAGCACTGTGAAACTCATCTACTTTTTTGTGCTACCCAAGACAAAACACACCAGAGAGGCTCAGTCCTCCTGAGCTCTGGGGAATTGGCCTGATTTCAGGGAGTTGTTCTAATCCCAGCTTTGAGATCCTTCTTGAGAGTCACCCTGTGCAGCTCATGTTTCTAATCCCGGACACCATCAGGGGTTGCGTAAAGGATGTTTTCAGGCCCACACAGATTGCACAGCCCACTTAACAAGGGAGGACGAGGGGAAGGTATTAGCCTGCTGAGCAACACTACAGCACTTTAACAGCTTTTATGGCAAAGGCAGCTGGTCAGGTGAAAGTATCCCACAGATGAGATCTGAATCACATTTGAGTGCCAGCTGAGGCACATAAAATGTGTGGTTAGGCATATACATGTCTAAAGGGACAGACAATATGGACACGTAGGTGAAAAAAAGTTAATTCATAGTCACCTTCTCTGAATGTTGTACACAGAGATCCATAACATCTACCTGTGAAGGGATGGGTAGAGAAATTTGTTTTCATTGCCAGCTCAAGGGTTTCACAAAGATGCCTATAAGTGCTCTAGTTAACTCATAGCCATTCCAGTATTAATTCCACATGGGGGATGAAGAAGACTAGGCTTACTTTCCCCTCCCCTTTGATGTTTGTTCTGCAATATAGGCCCTTACTCAAACATTCACTACAGGAGAACACGCAGGGAAATGACAGCTGAATGGAAGACACTTATTTTCTTGGAGGGTAGAAATTTATCATGACCCTCCAATAAAGGTGTTTTCTAGTGAAACTGATCTTCAGTTTCTTATACGATCTAAGACCCTCTCAGCATCTTAAAGGGTGCTGTCTCCTCTCTCTTTCATTTTAGCTCAGCTTTTCTTTTTGTTTTGAAAGTGGTGCCTTTATTGGATTATGATAGAAGAAGAGCTTTTAGCATTTTTCTTAATGAATTCCACTCTCAATTTCCTTTTAAATAAGCTAAGCTAAGACAGAAGAGTGGTCAAATGTTGTTTAAGAAGCTGTATTTTATGAGCAAGGAGTACAGGTAAGAAAGACCTATGCAGAAGTAGATATGGGTCTATAAAACTAGGTTCCTATGCCAGAATAGATTACAAGAAATAGGTATGTTTCTAGCAGAAACTGAAGCAAATACAGAGAGAGAGGGGTCTGGGATAACATCAAGATTATAGAATCACAAAATAACAGAATAATGTGTGTTGGAAGGGACCTTCAAGGATCATCCAGTCCAGCTCCCACTGCGAGGCACAGGCATATCTTCAACTAGATCAAATTGGTCAGAACTCTCCCAAACTGACCTTGAATGCTTCCAAGGATGTGGTATCCTCCACTTTTTTGGGAAATCTCTTCCAGTCTTTTATGTACCCATTGCAAAAAACTTCTTCCTTATACCTAAGCTAAAGCAACCACCTTCCACATTTTAAAGACATTTCCCCTTGTCCTGTCACAACAGACTCTCCTAAAAGATTTGTCCTCATCTATTTGATAAGCCCTTTTTTGTCCTGAAATGAGACCTCAGAACCTTCTCTTCTCGAGGTTGGACCACCCCGGCGCTATCACCCTGTCTTCATAAGAAGGGCGCTCCATCTTTCTGATCACTTTTGTGTCCCCTTTCCTGTGCAGAGGACCCCAGAGCTGGATGTAGCACTCCGCGCGGGATCTCATCAGGGTGCAGTAGAGGGGCAGAATCACGTCCCTAGAGCTGCTCTGGATGCAGCCAGGGATGTTGTTGGCTCTCTGGGCTGGAAGCGTTTGCTGTCGGCTCACGGGCAGCCTTCCCTCCGCCAGCACCCCCTTCTCCACGAGGCTGCTCGCGATCTCTTCACCCCCAGCCTACTGACACCGCGGGCTGCCGCATCCCCCCGAGCTGCAGCACCTCAGAGACTGCACGTCCCGACTGCGGCTGGAAGTGACAGTCCCGGGGTGTCCTTGGACCGGAGGCTCTGCCCGGGCCCGCACCGCCCCCTGCGGGCTGCGCGCCCGCACTGCGCCCCGCGCCTCAAACCCAGAACAATTAATAAATACACACGTATAAATACAAATACACATCTCTGTGTGTGTGTGTGTGTGTGTGTGTGTGCGTGTAGTGACCCTGCATGCTTTGCGGTTATGCCAGAAACTTGTCAGTGGAGTTTGCAGCTTCCAATAGTCATTTTTGCTGCATTCTGCCCGGGTCAGCTGATAACAGCAGTGCCTTTTCACAGTGAGCCTCTTAATAAAATTAGGAGGCAGTTCGTTGTGTTCCAGCTTTTGGTGAAACTTCCCGTGTGTGTGTGTGTGTATTTAAGTCCTTGACAAATTTGGACTCCACTGGAGCAGTAAGAAAGCTAAAGTCAAATTAATTAGAATAGATTACCTAGATGAGACAGTCATTGCTGCTGAGCAAACCTTTAGGGAGAAAAGTTGTCCTTGAAAAATATTTGATGAGGCTGCTACACTAAGAAAGGGGCTAAATCTATGAATAAACCAGCCACAGAGAATTCCAGGGTTCCCATAGGCTCAGTTTGTTAAGCAGAGAGAAGCAGGGGAGAAAAGGGAGAAAGAAAGAAAGAAAGAGGCTGATACAAAGAATTTCCTTATATACAGCAACACAAAACACCTTCAAACCCAGAGAAATCTAGAAGTCTTTCCCACCAACTCCAAGAATCAGAAACAATGCTTTGCCCCAAGGTATCCCTTGAGCTAGTCGAAGTATTTAGATCCCCCGGGTAGGTGGTAAGGAAGCAGAAGGGAAGTTTCTTCCTAATCATATTCTGCAGCACTGGTTTATCTTGGGGCTCTGCCTCTACTCCACAGCCAGAAATAGCAGCAGAGGTGTTTTCCAGGTCAGGATCCAGCCTGGGGACACCCACTCCTCCCATTCTGGCTGTGGCTTTTGCTCAAAGTTGGTTCAGTGTGGGAGGACTCTTGTGCCATCCATAATTCACATCAGATTCAGCTCACCTAGACTAAAGGCAGCACAAGGAACCGCGATGCAGTTAGCCCAGGATACCAACAACCTCCATCTTTCAACCTTCCCCTGTGAAGCATATAAACAAATCTCTTTCTCTTGTTTTGTTGGGTTTTTTCCTTTACTTGTAACATTTCTGGAAAGCTCATATCCTACACTTCATACAATATGGACCTGTGAATTTGACAGGCAGTAATTATTTGTATGGAAATCTCATCAATGCAGAACAATAAACTTGGCCACACTAAAGTCCCAGGTGACCAGCAGCAAAGTCAAGAGAAGAGGACAAGAACAGGGAAAGTCTGTAGCGAGAGCCCTTCAGACTGCTCCCTCCTCCTCACAGCCATTTGTAGCTCAGGGACCTCATGAACCAAAGGAAACATGCCCATACATACAGATACTTTTTTGTTGTTGTTTTCTTATTCCCATGTTCTTGCACGTTTACTTTAGGGACCCACAGGAATTTTCAGTTTATACAACACTACATGGCAAGGAGTTCTACTACTTTATTCTCCTCTGTGCCACTTACAATTTTACAGCCGTGTATCTTCTCCCTTATCTCCCCTTCCAGACTGAAAATCTTCTCCTTTTATACTTTTCTCATTTTCAATCATCCAGCCAAGTAACTGAAACAATGCCACACAACTTGGGGAACTAAACACATACTTCTAATAAAAAAATACTTATTTAAAGGCAAGTCTGGGAGAAAAAAGGCTTTTCAAGTGTTTCATAAGTGAAATATGGTTTAAGTAAAGCAGTGCTGAATAATTATAGATTACAGGGCTTTGTTTATTCTTTGAGCAAATTAGTCACAAGAACTAAAACACTTTATTACAAAAAGTTTACCTGGTCCTAGAATTAAAATATAAAATATTAGGAAAAAAGAAGACACTTTATGATGAGGGGAAGTTTTGAGGTAACCTGTCGTTTAAGCAGTCAGTTTCCTCTCCAACTGTTATTAAAACATTTTGCACTTTAACAGTAACAATAATAGTTTTTATCAGGGGCATTTGTCAGCCCTCCTCTCATGTAAGACAAATTATGTCCTTGGGGGAATATTATTTTTATATCATCATTATGGGATTTAATAACTCCATAGTTCCCTGCAGAAATGTTGGTCCTCACCTTTATGAGTGTCATGACAAAGATGGCAGTGATGAATAAGCCCTGATTGGGTGGCCTGTACAGCACTGAGGGTAAAAAAGAGTGAGTACCACCAAGTCCTGTTGAAACCAGTCAGACACTGTCACAGATGTCCTTGGGGACAGTGGGAGGAGCACCCTTCAGAGATGATTAAGATGTTCAGAAAGACCTGTACTACTGCTAGTTTCACTGCGCTGCAGGGTACAAGCCTTCTTCTGATTCAAGCCACACACTAACTCCTTGTACGGATTTAATGTCAAACCTGCTCCCTTGCACAAATTATACGTCTAGTGATTAGCACAATGGCAAACCTAAGGGCATATTTGGTAGGCTACTCTCACCTGTAAACTAATTTTTCCCTATGAATCAGCAAAATAAATTTTTTAAAAAGTCTATCCTCACGATCACCTTGGAAAGCACTGAAGCAAGCTGAGATCACAGAAAGCCTGTCTGACATTGTTTCCTTTGGTCTCTCACTGCTCTTTCGCTTCCAAAGGACAGCATGAGGATGTAGAGAATTTACTTTTGAGTAACTGAAGTGATTAATTTATTCATGATAACCACATACATTTTTATCTGATTTAGTCATAACCACTTAACAGAATTTTATCAATTTATTCTAAATCTTCAATTAGATAACATTTTTGTCTCATCGTATGATAAAAAAATACCTTCACCATTGCTCTCGAAAGCAAGCAAAACACATATGAGTATACAAATTTGGTTGCGGAATTTTGGGGGGAGGAGAAGGCACTATGTAACCAAAAAGCTCCATACTCATTTTGTCAGATTAAAGCAGGGACAAATTCACCTGATATTTGGACCATATGTATTACCATAGTTTACTATGGAGTATCTAATCTAGGTATATCTGAGAGTGGATGGTATGAACAGTGATGTACGTGGATATGTTCTCCCTAAGACAGTAAAATAATGTGTTGTACTGCCAGCAATATCATCCTCCAAGCAGCAGAAAAACAAAGCCCTAAATATTAGTGATCTAGAAATTTTATGACAATTCTTTCTGTATGGATAATACCCTCCTAAAGTCCATTCAAAACAAATTTTCTCCTATGCAAGTCAAGTCTGTTTTCCCTTCATCTATCAGCTTTGTGTAGTGAGAAACACCATCTTCCCAATGCTTTCCTCTGGGCTGTGTAGCAGTGGTGGGCTGTATGCTGCCCCTCAGCTATCCCCCAGGCTGCAGAACTTCAAGAGGGATTTTTAACTGTTATTTCAGTGAGGTTATTCCCACATATGGTTTATAAAGCACTCTGAGATCCTAAGGGATGAAAGGTGCTATATAAATGCAAATTGTTGCTGTTGTTATGCATGAATCATAGCCAGGTTTTAAACTAGACTGACTATGAAAAATGTCATTTCTTCTGACCTTTCCTGATGAGAACCACTACCATTAGAAAATCACTAAACTGTTCGGACATAAAGACAAGCTCCAGTTCAAATTCTCTGGAAGTTAGGAGCCATACTCAAAGTGAGCAGATAAGTTAATTGAATAACAAAAAAAAATACTCCCTGACTTAAGGCAACACTGGTAATAAACCAACCTCCAAGCCAAGGAATTTGGGTTCTTTCTTTGACCCTGTACTAAGGTATAGGACAACTGGGAGAAATCTGTTCACTAGTCTGTGCTTCTGTTCATAACTCTCCTCCTCCCTCATCCACCATCTGTTTTGTCTATCCATATGGTACATGTCTATCTACATTGCAAATTATCTCTAGCTCACTGTTTGTACAGTGCTTACCCAAATGTCCTCCTCAAAATTTCCAAGTGAACAAAGCCAGCTAAGTAACTGTAACCCTGTCAGGTGCCCAGGCAAACGTTAGTAAATTGGATCTTGTTAATGGGAAAAGGGCAAAGTGGTGCCATGGCCCCCTCAGTACACCAGTTCCCTCCTCCTAAGTAAATTTTCAAATGCTTTACAGCACTATTTTGAGAAACATGAGCTAGCTTGGAGTTAATTAGCTGGGGCAGAGCATTGCATTAATATAGTTATACTGGGAATCATAGCATGACTGCACTAGGCATTGAAGAATTATCCTCAATACTTACTTAGGACAAAAAATCATACAGAACAAAGAAACTGAGGAAGTTCAACATGTCTTTGCACTAACGATCTTGAAAGGGTCTTCAGTCATTCCTAAAAGGTTACAGCCTTTAGCATGTCCTCTCCACTGGATATGTATTGCACTCCTACTCTATTACCCAGATATACATGGAGTAGCCTGGTGATATGTCTGGATATTTCTGCCACTGGAGAAAGTTGAATAGGGCTGTCAAGAGACACCAGAGTAGTTGCATCATACCTGTTTGCTAACTATTGCCTGATCTCTTACCATGATAGATCTTATAACACTAATCAAAGATTTAGTACCTATAAAAAACAGAGCAAAAGAATGGCAGTCATAGGTGGTAAGAAAAGGAACACAGATGTCTTTTATGCAGTTTTACCACTGAATTATTTGTGCAAAAGGTTCTACCAAGTGTTTTTAGCAGCTTAGTTTTTATTTTGAAATAAGATGATGACTTGGATAGCCAATGCTAGGAGTTAAGAAGTTGGACTTCTGTTCATTTCTTTTTAAACACGGGAATGTTCAAACACTCTAAAGAGAAACCCTGTAAGGGCCAGCTTCAGCCCAATCTAATTTCACGCAGAGTTACACACAACATTGTAAAACCCAGTAAAACTGCAGCAAAGAGATGTTGCTTCATTTTGGCCCAGAGGAAGAATGGAATTCTTATTCAACCTAACAGCCTGTCTCACTGCATTGATTCAGCCTTTTCTGGACAACTCTTCCACAGGAAATTACAAATGTGAAATTAATCTCGGAAAGACTAGAGAAATTTGTCACTCCATACTGGACACAAATATCTCTCATTTACAGATCTACTTTTGATATTGTCACAAAATGTCTCTGTGTTCCAGATTTACAAAAAAATTGCAAGAAAAAAATCATATTGTGGTCTTGTGATACACAGTTTAATATTAGGCTAAGGGTTTGTTTTGGGGGATTTTGCCTGTTTGTTTTTTTCTTCAAAATAACAACAACACAAAAAACCCCAAAACAAAATAAACAAACAAAACACACAAAAAAACAAAAA
>WEKX01016098.1:255141-265570 GCA_013390025.1 Pitta sordida
GAAAAAAGGTAAATAAAACCCTACTTACATCTTTAGGCAGTTTGTAAGGTCTACCTCACATACAATCATGAAACAGAGTCTGATAAAACGATTTGGGTTGGAAACTCAGAGGCATCAAGAAAAATATTATGAGAACATGCACATAATTTTAATCAGAAAATACATCTTTTTGGAAAGTAACACAGAAAAAATACTTATTCTGGAATCCAACCCTAGAGATAGCCACATACTCAGCCAGTCTAAAAAAGGAAAGAAGCTGTGGTGTCCCAGAAAGCCTCTGGAAAACCACATCCACATGATTTAAATACAAAGTACCAACAAAAGGCATTTCTAGTAGAGGCCAGATTAGGATTAAAATATTAAAATTAGCTTTAATATTCAACTGGATAATAGTTAGAATAGTCTCATTTACAGAAGTGAGAAACAACACAATTTCACATTGTTTATACAATACTCTCAGGTAACCGAGAAATTTTTCCACCTCTTCCAGCTTTTTGTATATTATTGACAGATACAGGCAAAAGATTAGGATAAACTGTTACAACATTGTGAAAATTAAAAAAAATCTTCATCACCAAGTCAGTTTCTTGCTTTCTCTATCATGAAAGAAAACTAAATCATGACTCTGCTTGAAGATACATCCTACACACTTACTGGAGAGCATTTAAGCTACTCTACTCCTCCTTTTTCTCTTTTTCCAAGTTACTTTATACAATAATTAAATTAAAAACTCGGGTAATTAACAGGGGGAAAAAAAGGTAAAAATCAGAGAAGTTAAAGATAAGCAAAACAGAGAATTATGAGGAGACTTGCATTTCAGATGGTCAGACCATCTTGTAGGCCCTTAGTTTTCAGAGTGCAGAATTAGTGTTTTGACTTCCTGTATGTGACATCAAAAGTGTCATTAATCACAGCTTATTGACAGCCCAGTTCTGGAGACACAAGCACAAGTAGGATAAGCAGAAGCTATTGTCAGAAGTAAACCACTGATTATGAGTTTCCCGCTCTGCTTCCATAAGAGTATTATTTTTCCTTAAATTCACAGATTCACAGAATATTATGAGTTGGAAGGGACCCACAAGGATCANGTATGTCTGTGCCCTCAAGCTCCTGCCTTCTTTAGTCATTCTCTTGTATCTTCCTCATCTTTCACACATAATGGCATAATAATTTTTCTCATCTACAGAGGAAGGTCTTCCTTTTTTTATATACAGAAGTCTGACATGCATGCCTTAACTAATGCCTTTCTTTTTAGCAAAGACAGATCCAGAAATATTCACGTATGATAATGGTTACAGTTGCATGCACATGACCCAACCAGGATCAGGGGCACACTGCTCTAAATCCTCTCCAAACAGCAGATGATGGCCCCAGGTTTGAACCATATTAGGGATGACCAAACAACATGCCTGTATTCTTCTGATCACAGAGAAATAAAAATGAGTTACTGAAAAGTTATGGACTAAGTCAGGTGCAGAATCAAGGATAAAATCAGGTCTACAGAGCCCTAATGCTTAAGGATGACCTATTTTTCATACTGAAGAGGCTCACGACAAATAGGATTTGTACTTCATTTATGTATAGGTTGCAGCTTGTGCTACTAGCCCTACAATGAGTTGTTAGCTTCACAACTTAAAAGGTGAGCAGGCTGGAAATATGTAATTTCTTCCTTTATGAGGAGCCTATGACATCCCGTGAAAATATCTTTCAATCCATACTATAAAGTCATGGGAACATATCCTGCAAAAACATACAATTATTTAACATCTGAAATGACTGAGAAATTTGTTGGTATTTTTCTTCAACTGAGTATCTTTCTCTTTTTCAGTTATGGTGAATTAACAGTTATTGTGGGTTGATGAATCTGATTGTATGAGCATTGTTTAATTTCTTGAACTGTTCTGGCTGAAAAGCAGCTGTTCATAAAGCCTATTTTATGATATAATGTAAATTATTTACATTTTCCTCCCCTGTCCCTAAATAGCCTTTTCATTGTTATCCCCTTCACCATCCCACAATCTCTTTTAATAAGATGCACTTATGCAGAATGAAAATCTTACTGCCCAGTACACTGGGTCTTTTTGCTCCAGTGCTGAGCAGATTTCTCATCTCCCTGTGAAAACATTAGCAACAGTATTCATTCATCTGTTAAGAGAAAAATAATGCGGATTTTCCCCCCCAAGATATCATACTTTACAAGTTATTCCATATATCAGGTTGTGCAAATGCTGTAAGTGCCCATAAAAGATGTATGCTTTTGTGGCAAGAAGGGTAAAAATTATGTATTTCTACTTTTTATTATTCTTACTGCACAATCCTAGCTGAAAGATGTTTGCTATTACCTTGGTCTGTAACACTATATATGACTGATACACCCCAGCATAGTAAAGATTGATTGCAGATACTCAACTGCATGACCTGAGGACTTGTCTTGCGTGTTTTATTTAGGGTATGTAACACATGGAGCCACAGCTGGGTTTGCTGAAGCACCACAATACGTTAGGTTGTTTGACCTATAAAAGAGTCCTTGCACAGAGGAAGTGAGGAAGACCAAAAAACATAAGGAAATGCCTGCTGAATATTATAATATTCAAGAGGTAAGAAATACAAGAAAGAAAGAAGAATCAAGCTTCTATATCTACTACATGAAATTAATAAGAATGCTGATGTCACTCAACAGCTGCCAGCCCAAATGAAGGAGGTAGCAGTGTTTGTATATTTTCAATACTTTCTCCTTCCCATAAGATTTTTTTGAGCCAGAAGTAAAACATCTGTTTAAAATGCAGAGTTTGTTTATCACAGCTAAAAGATTTCTGCCTCCTAACCTAGACCACTGTTGGGCACATCTCCCTCTGATTTGTATGTGTTCATTTTATCTTTAAGCACAATAAGTTAGCCTATGCTGTATGTGTAATAATCTTTGGGATGGCAGCATAGTTAATAAAATGTCTTGTTTTACTAGTTTTGAGAAATGTGGTGTTGCATTATTTTTTGAGATGAGTTCTTAACAAGCAGAAGAAATAACAGAGAGATAGTCAAGATCGGTAAGTATTCCTTGTCATCAATTGATATCTGCTCCAGAATTTCCTAAAATACTTCACATGCCGCATTATAGCCTTGCTGTCACAGATCACCTTCCATCCCACTAAGTTATACATCCAAATCTATGTAGCCATATCACAGCACAAAGATTTTGCTATCTAGAAAGTATTCCATAAATAACTTTAATTGTATTAATGTTGATAAGCACCTGGGAAAAGCAGGTAGCTTTGTTTTAAATAATTATTTTTATTTGCACTCTTCTAACAAACAAAATATATATTTCAAAAATTCAGGGTCTAGTCTTCATTTTATGTAGTACTAAAATTATTCACGAATTAAAATGGTGAAAACTGTTTTTATGTAAAGAAGAGTGCGAGTGTATGTGATCTAAAACACAGTAATCATGCCGATTTGGAACTCAACAAGTATTACAGTATCACAGTATTGATAAGGTTGGAAAAGACTTTGAAGATCATCTCACCCAACCTATAATCCAACTAAACCTAACATCTAGATCGTATCATTCAGCACCTTGTCCAGCTTACCCTTGAACACTTCCAGGGACAGAGACTCAACCACCTTTGTGGGTAACCCATTCCAAAACCTGATCACTCTTTCAGTGAAAAATCTTTTCCTAATATCAAGTCTAAACCTCCCCAGCTGAGGCTTAAGACTATGGCCTCTTGTCCTGTCTCCAGTGGCCAGGGAGAAAAGACCGACCCCCGCCTGACTACAACCTCCTTTCAGATTGTTATAGACAGAGATAAGATCACCCCTGAGCCTTCTCTTTTCTAGGCTAAACAGACCCAGCTCCTTCAGCCTTTCCTCATAGGGCTTATCTTCCAGCGCCTTTACCATTCCAGTTGCCCTTCTCTGGACTCATTCCAGCACCTTGACATCTTTCTTAAACTGAGGGTCCCAGAACTGGATACAACACTCAAGATCCAGTCTAACCAGCATCGAGTACAGTGGAAGGATAACCTCTCTTGACCTACTGGTCACACCATTCTTGATGTGGGCCAGGATGCCATTGGCCCTCTTGGCCGCCTGGGCACACTGCTGGCTCATGTTGAGTTTGCTGGTCACTAATACCCCCAAGTCTCTTTCCGCCTGACCACTCTCCAAGCACTCCATCCCCAGCCTATAGTTCTGCTTGGGTGTCTCCATGAATCCATCAAAGCCAAAGCTTCGGTTGAAGGAGGAAGTTGTGTATCTGGGCTAGATCTCTCAGAGTGCACTAGGACAGAACAGCAGGATGCACTGAAGAAAGAAACTGCACTGCAGAGCAAGAGCAGCCATGGAGAGCTCTTTTCTAGAATATCTAAACAGAAAGTTCCCTATAGACATGCACCTGTACTATACATGGCTTCCCCAAAGACAACAGTAAAACTCTGTAAGAGTTGTTTAGGGAACACATATTTTCCAGATAATTAAAATCTAACTTATAAAATACAAAATAAAGGATTTAAAGTGATTCACAGCTATGACTTTAACTTATTTTTACATCATCTAGCTCTCATACATCCTAAAGTCTAGGACACAATTTTTCTCCTATAGGAATAAAAGCGCACCTGACAGAATTGGGATCTGATATTGTAAACTATGACTACAGCACTATGTAAGATCAAGTGCTGTCACTTGCTGAGCATCCTTATCTCCTTACAAAGCTAAAACTGGTCCAGGGGTTTATATAGAGAGTCCCAGTGTAAGGCATAGAAGCTCTGTTATGCTTGGAGGCATTGCTGGTAATGGGAACAGTAGGGATGGGAGAGAAGGATAGGAAATAAAGGCAGCTGCACAGTTCTGTTCCTTTTCTATGAGTCGCCACATGGGAATGTGATATTGGAGAGCTGGAGACAATCTGCAGGGCAGCATTAGGAATGCAGGAATTGTTACTTTCAGAGCAGAAGAGTGGGATTTCAGGTGTAGATAGAGCAAGAAGTGAGACTGAAGGTGGTCCCCTTACTAATTGCCTCCTGAGGAAGACTGGTCCTGATCATCACCAAGACAGCTTGTCAGAATAAATTCTTAAAAACCTTTATAGCTAGTTAGAAGTTAATATTCCCAGGTCACCTTTGGTGGAGGGGAAAAAGGAGAATCAAACAAAATCCAATCCACTTGACTTGGTTTTAAGCCACAGATTCTTTTGGTACATTTAAATAGAAAAGGTACCACTTTTGACAAGTGTCTTACTTGACATTTTATATCATTCATGTCAGTCACACTGTATTTCCTAATGTAAAGTGACATGGGCAGCACTAAGTCACAGTCACCTGTCACACTATTGTGTCTGCAAGAGGAATTTATACGAGTTAGAATTTGCTTAAATTCAGAGGTGAAGTAAGGGTGCCTTACAATGAACTTTTCCTTTTCTTTCTGGAAAGCAGAGTGAAAATACAGTAGAGAAAATCTTCCTGATCCCCTGGAGTTGTATTCTCTGTCCTAGGAAATTAATTAGTCCCATAAATAGCAAAGGGGATACTGACTCTCCCCTCTATTTAATAACTTTGATTTTAGTGAGCATCATAAGCATTAATAATCTACTCTATTAAGATTAAACTAAACTATACTAGATGTTGAAATAGTGTTAAAAAGCCAACAGCTGAAATGGGGCAGGAACATCACCAGTATAAATTAGCCCTCCAGTGTCTAAGAGGCAGTTATACAAGGGACAGAAGTACTGTCTCCAGAAGGAAGAAAAGTGACACAGCAAGGAGCAACATGCAGAACCTGGGAAATTATATGGAAGAAGTGAGAACACTTATACATCGGAAGTGAAGTGGTGGGATCTCCTTTGCTGATATTCGATACTTTTAAACTACTGATATTCAAGACTTTTAAACTAGGCCAGGGGAGGTTTAGACTNCAAGTGAGAACACTTATACATCAGAAGAGAAGTGGTGGGGCCAGGGGAGGTTTAGACTGGATGTTAGGAAGAGGTTTTTCACAGAGAGAGTGATCTCTCAGTGGAATGGTCTGCCCAGGGAGGTGGTGGAGTTGCCATCCCTGGGGGTGTTTAAGAGAAGACTGGATGAGGAGTTCAGCGACATAGTCTGGATGGTGGGAGGCTTGGATGGATAGAGCGTGGTTCCCGTGGTTCCACACTCGTGGCCCTGATGCTTGGGTGGGTGCTCTCTTGGGAGTTGGACTAAATGATCCTGTGGGTACCTTCCAACTCAGAATAACCTGTGAACCTATGAACTTGTCTTGACGGGGCTCTAGTTAAACCAGTCCAATGCCCTTCTTTCAGCTGGAACTTGTATCAGATGACTTCCAGAGGGTCTTTCCAACTTAAGGTTTTCCATCACTCCAAGATTCTAAATACAGTCGGCCCTCTTGCACTTCACACCCCCCATATTGTGGCTTCAGATCTTAGCGGCATGATTTTTTAGCAATGTAGGAGACTCATTTCGCAACTGCGCATGCATGACCTGCTGCCATGGCGGTGGCTGCAGCAGCAGCCAAGGTTGGGGCGGCGTCCCAGGTGGCAGCAGGGGCAGCGTGGGTGACGGCAGGAGGGGCGGCGGCGGAGGCGCGACCACCATTCAACACGGAAATCGGGCCACGCAGGTCCGAATTAAGACCGCGGGTGCACAACATAGGAGACCCGACTGTANGTGCGCAACATAGGAGACCCAACTGTAATTACCTGTAAAAACATTTGTTTAAAAAAACCCCACTATATGCTACTATCTTCATGTTTCTCTTTCAAATATGTCATAGCAATGTATAATAGCATGTTTCAGACATATTTAAAAATAAAGGTAAAGCTTGAATGTCACACCTTTATTGTGAGATGAGGCAAAAATTATCTTTCAGTAATAGTCTGTATGGCACCTTGCACAATACTGCTCAAATGTGTACAGCTACAGGCACTGTAACTAAATATTTTGCAAATTCTCCAAAGCACTTAATGCACTTGGCAACTGCACAACTATTTTTGCACAATTATCTGCCACAGTAGCATTTATCCTTATCTGCCAGCAAAATCCAGTAATGAACCATAACCCAAGAGACTACTTAAAAATGTAGCAGACAAAACAGAATCTGGTGTTCAGTTGTAGAGCCACATCATGAAAAGTTTAAAAATGTTACTTTGTAATAAAAATAAATTAATTAATAAATAAAACCCAGGTACCTCAGATGAGATTCTGGAGATAAAATTTCCTTTCTGGAAAGGCAATTTTATATAGCATACAGACTAGGACCAGTCTACTAACAACACTGTCAGCAAACTTGGACTGTTTTGTACACCAGTGCAACTGGGTTTTTTAAGTAATTAATTTATTTCCCTAAATTGTTCATTCAGTTGACCTGGCATTATTGATGGAAATGCTTAGGAGCTGGCAAATACTTCAAGTTAAAAAACATATTTACATAGAAAATACATCTATCCATTTCCATCCCCTTCTTCTTTCCCTTGTACTCTCCAGGAGATCCTGTAACTCAGTTTTCTGAATGGTTATATCTTGAGAGATGAAACTAAATTCTCTTTTTCCAGCTGCCCAAATCATAGCAACTATCTTAAACAAGACACTCATATCTACCACTGGCCTAATTATCAGACCATGAGAACAGTTATCCATTCTCTCCTGTCATGTTACCCTTAATATTACTTAATATTATATGCAAATGGGACAGCAATACTCCTATCTCCACTGAAAGAATATACTACCCATCATCCCTACTGTCATGGTTTGGGGTTTTTTCCCCTCTGGCAGCGAGGGGGTTAATAGCTTCTGCCTTGGCCTCTGTCACAGCCATGGAGATCAAGCTTAGGAGCAGAAGGAGAGAGAGATGCCTCTGTGAACAATATATTTGAGAAAGAAAAAACAGTTAGTAACAAGATGTAGATTGCCAGAGCAGGGCCTATGTGGAGAAGCTGAAAGCTATGGAGGGCCCACCAGGCCGAACAGAGAAGGGGTAGGAATGTTCTTCCAGGCATCTCACTGCTACTCCTGGACTGGACCATGGTCCAAACTTATGGAATATAGAGAGAGGAACCAGTGATGCAGAATCCGCCTGAGGCCACGGCTGAAGATGGAGAATCGTGCTGCAACAGCTGCAGATGTTTTGGGAGCCCAGAAACACGGAGCCGGAGCTGAGCTCGGCAGAGATGCTTTGGACAGAAGATTTGTGACAGAATTGCATTGTGGTAGGATCTGAACTATGTACTTTGGGATGGGCTCATAATGACACAGCAAAGTAGTATTTAAAAAACTGCATCCTGTGCTATGACTCCCGGGAAACAGAGAATGGAAGAGCTGTTGTCCCTGGGTCAAGATCTCACTTGGGAAAGGGTCATGAAAGACTTTTCCTCCCATGAGAGAGAGGACTTTATGGAAGGGCAGAGAGATGGTTCCTACCCTAAATCTGGTCAGAAATACCAACAAGCCTGGTTTCACTCCTATCCCTGTTCCCCCTTTGTCTCCTGGCCGAAAAAAGGAATATGAGATCTGTTGTAAGAGAAGGAGGGGTGGGGGGAAAAAGGTTGCCTTCAAAAAGACGCTTCTCACATTAAGCTCTGATCTTGTTGGTTAATAAATAAATCCTTTATATTTCTCACTTGTAGCTTGCCTTGTTTTGCCTGTGGTATGTTTTTATTTCCAGTTTTTTTCTCCAGGATAGGTTGTGTGTGAATCTCTGGCATCCAGCCAGGGTCAAACCACGATACCTACCCTCCTTGATACAGCAAAAAATCAATTATTTATGTCTCAGAAAACTTTAGGAATCACCCAAAGTGTCATACATAATGAGTTCTTTCTCTCTTTTGTTAAGCTTTTGTTTATGCTTGCATGTATTTCAAAAGTAGGACCATCTAAATGCAAAGTGGATCAGAGCAGAAGATTCAGAAAAGCAGACATAAGATAATTTTATTCCTAAATGGACCAGTTGAAGATCTGAATAGTTTTGTATTGATCAAATTTAAATCAAATTATCTGTTTGAACTTCCCTTCTGGTGAAAACCTGGTATGAATTTGTAGCCTGCAAGAAAAAACACAAGCAGACAATAAATAAATACATAATTGTGTTCCTTCTGGGTCAAAGTCCCACCTGGCTGTTAAGAATTTCAAGGACCTTCCTTAAGGAAACAGCAATCAGACAACCAGGAAAACAAAACTCTATGGGTTTGTGTCCTGGGTCAATTAAGATGAAGTATGAAATAAATTTAGAAATACGTGAATAATATATATAGAGAGAGAAATAAGAACTTTACTGGGAGAAAGAAAAAAAATTTAATATAACAAATATATACATATATGGTTGAACAACAACAATAACAGTATCAAAAAAAAAACCAAACAATGGAACAATGACAACTGTAGACAAGTAGGAAATAAAAAAGCATGAGGGGGGGTGCCTAGTTCAAAGGAAAACCAGGGCACCTCCAGGATTCCAGGGGCAGGAGAATAGGGTTCAGGGTAGGCAAACCAGTGGAGTAACAGACAGTGATCCTTTCCTGAAATGTCTGCAGGGAGATCCAGCAGTCAGCAGGGGAAAAAGCTGTACTGAGATGAGGAGTCAAAGGTCCACGTGGTCCTGGGCAAAATGGCGGCGGTAGAGATCAGAGGTGAAAACGAGGAGTCCTCAGTCCAGAAGGTCCACAAACGTCCCTTCCTGAGGCCCAGGAGCTGAAGTTATAGGGCCTTGGGCCCCTCCCATGTCACATGCCTTGTGGGCATGTCTTTACATGCCATTGGCGGTCATTCAGCCTGCCCCAACCCTCAGACCCCTCCCCTAGTCACATTGCCAGGAAGGGAAGATAAGAAAAAGAATCCTCTATTGCTTGTCCAGTAGAAAGGGAGAAAACACCTCCCCTGGCCACATGCCTTGCCGGGAAGGGAAGATAAGACACAGGGTCCTCCACTGTTTGTAAGGTGAAAATGAGAAAACCTCTCCCCTGGCCACATTCCTTTCAAGGGAGGGACGATAAGACACAGCATCCTCCATTGTTTGTCAGGTGTAAAAAAAAAAGAAGAAAGCTCCTCCCCTGGCCACATTCCTTTCAGGGGAGGGAAGGGGAGATAAGAAGAGAAACCTATTGTCTGTTCCAGTAAAAAGGAGACAAGTTTTGAAATAGAACAAAAGGGCTCTCCCCATAAGAGTTTGCTAAAACAAGGCAAAATTCAGTAAAACCCAGGGTATCACTTGCCTGAATGTAATGCTTGTCTGCAACAGACCCACAAGAAAGACAGAATAATCTCAGATATAAAGGAAGAGTTTCCCTGGAGGAATCAGTAGTTTTTAAAAGGCAAAAATCAGTTGACTTCAATAGACTTATTGTAAAAAATTTCTTAGGAGATGTTTCATTTTAAAGATATTGAAGAAGTTATGATAGTAAGATCCAAGCCTGCTAATGAAATTTAGCTGGTTTTCCATTAGTTCT
>WEKX01016098.1:265595-276151 GCA_013390025.1 Pitta sordida
CCACAACACTTCTTCTCATCTGTCTTCCTTAACAGTTGTATTTTTAACTCTTGGGGAAATAAGATTATAATCCTGGTGCGTGTTATAACTTTTCAGGTAGGAAGTATGTGTATTTCATACCCCTAATATTCTTTCAGGTTCCTCTTGCTCATTCCTACCCATCTCTACTCAACAGGGTTTCATTACTGAATGATTTTCTCTCTCTTTTTTTTTTTCCCTCCATATATTTTTGTGGTTATGTTAATGTTCTGAGAATAGTTCTTTGAAAAAATAACAAGATTTCTCTAAGTAAAGATTACTACACTAGTTAGGATTTAGGGGGAACTGGTGGGGATTTTTGGGGGGGTGGGGTGGTTTAGCCATAATTGTTAATAAGTAAATTAGAGTCCCATTCATTGTGCTAGATTAGTCCATGACTATTTCCCTGGCCATAGGTTTTTCTTTGAACAATTGCACTAAAAAATTAACAGGTTGAATAAGTATGCCATTGAATTAATTAACATGTTAAATTTATTAAACCTTTTGTTACAAATGTGTATAAATAGAGAGATTCAAGTGCTCAAGCAGGATTTAAAGGAAAGAAAATTGCAATTAGCTCCTGAAGATACAGGAGGAAAAACCGAGCTATTTGAGTATTAGGGTCACATTATCCTTACTATAAGATGAACAGCTACATAATGTTCATAATTTAAAGGATAGATGAGATTTAAGGACACCACAATAAATACATTCAATAGTCTTGCACAGAAGATCTTATTGTGGTGGAGGCATTGAGTGCACTCTCAGTAAGTTGTCATATGACCCTTAGCTAAGTGGTGCAGTTGACACACCTGAAGGACAGGTTGCCATCCAGTGGGACCTGAACAAGCTCAAGAATTGGGTCCATGGGAATCTCATGGAGTTTAACATGACCAACTGCAAGGTGCTGTACTTGGGTCAGAGCAACCTCCAGTATCAATAAAGTTTGGAGTATGAACAGATGGAGAGCAGCCTCAATGAGAAGGACTCATGGGGGCTCACGGGTGAGAGGCTGGACAGGAACCAGCAGCCCAGAAAGCCAGCTCTATCCTGGACTGCATCCAAAGCAGCATGGCCATCAGGTAGAGGGAGGTGATTCTTCGCCTCTGTTCTGCTCTGGTGAGACCACACCTGGAACGCTGCATCTGGCCCTGGGGTCCCCAGCACAGGAAAGTCATGGATTTTTTTGGCCGAGTCCAGAGGAGAGCCACCAAGCTGGATGGAGCACCTCTCCTATGAAGACAGGCTGAGAGACTTGGGGTTGTTCAACCTAGTAAAGAGACTTTGGTGTGACCTAATTGTGTCCTCCAGTACCTGAAGGGAGTCTACAGGAAGGATGAAGATGGAGTTTTCCCAAGAGCATGTAGTGAAAGGACAAGCTGGAATGGTTTCAAACAGAGTAGGTTTGGATTAGATATTAGGAAAACATTCTTTACTGAAAGAGTTGTGAGGCACTGGAACAGGCTGCCCAGAGAAATTTTGGGTGCCCTATGACTGGAAATGTTTAAGGTCAGGTTGGATGGAACCCTGAGCAGCCTGGTCTAGTGAAAGGTATCCCTGTCCACGTCAGGGTGTTTGGAACTACATGATCTTTAAGATCTTTTCCAATCCAAGCCATTCTATGACAACCATTTTGACTTGGCATACATAGATAGAAATGGAAACAGGTATATTTAAAGACACATATATCTAAGATGAGAAAGAAGGCTACACATCAAGCTACACATCAGAATTAGATTAAGACCAAGCAAAGATTTCACAGAATAATGGCAATAATGTCTTAACCTTTTCTTCTGTCCAGAGATCAACTATATCAACATGGAAACCCAAAGATAGTCCTGAGACTGCCAACCAACCTGTAACTTCTATTTTGATATGAACAGATTACAAACTGTACAAGATCAGATCCAGTCTGAACATTAGTCACACTTTTTAGACATTTCAAAAATTATTGCCTTGAAATGATATATACAACCATGATAGTTGTAAACCAGACTCCTGCATCAGTATCACAGATTTCTCACCACAGAAATACCAAATACCATGAGTTGTTTAAACCTGCACAATACAAATACATGATAATTCCTTCCACCAAGATTAATGCATATGGTTGGTTAAAATTTAAAATTTACTCAGATAAAGGTAAAGCAGAATAGTGCCTGGGGTCTCTAAACTTTTAAAGCCTTCTCTGGAATTACTGTTTTATGTCACTCAACAAAACTATTCACATTAATCAGTTCTAGGCACCACATTTAATCAATGGATCATATGTTTTCTACAAATCAAAGGGGACCAGCAATCTCCTACAAGGGGAGAAACTCACGCCATCCAAAATGAACTCACAATTTGAGTTCTCCTTCTGTAAAATCCTGTCATCACCCTTTTTTCCAGATGCAAAGAGCACAAAGAAAGAGCAGTGATGTACCACCTGGCTGCCATTCTACAGCAATGGCACTTGCTTCCCATCCTAGTCCCAAGTCATGCCTTACCAGCATAGCAGATCCACACTTGCTTCAATTTATCACCAGGTCATTCAGTGGTCAGCTGCATGCTTTTAGCTTCTTATCACTGTCAGAAAGATGCACAGAACTTTTTACAGCCTTGAAAGATATAAGAATGTCATTAAAATGAACATAACAATACTAGAATAGCATAGGGGGGAAAAAAGCTCTTACTGTTTAATCAGCCCACATAACAGTTTGGATTTGTTTTATTATTCTAATTTTACCACTGTAATTTTATGAAAATTTACCCTAACACTCAGCTTGTTCAGATTCCTTCTCAAGTCCTAGTTAATAACTGTTTGGTTAATACGTACTTGAGGGATTAAGCCAGTGAGACTCAAACAATTTACCACAGATCTTTAAAAGGTTACTTTTCAGTTTTACTACAGTCTTACACACTTGATAGATCAGCTTGCTTCTAAAGCTTGCCTCAGGTCCTGAAACATAACTGCAGTGGACAAGTTGGTTTATCCAAAAGAGGTCTTACTGAACTCAAATCTCAGGCTGATGGGGTTGCAGGCTCAAGGCTGAAGGTCTGCTACAATTTCAGTGTACTGACAGGTTGTTAAAGATCCTCTGTCACAGAGGATAAGAGTGGAACACTTGGTCTGAAACATACTAGAATGAAATTGTAAATTGTGTCTATACAAACTGACGTGAAATGTTTCAGTTCAGGCATCTTTCTTTAAAGTTCCCCTGATCTAGTGGAGAGTTTGAATAAAAGGGTGATGGAGCAGTGTAAAAGGCTGCAACACATGGAACATGACACTTGGGCCCAGGTGTCTGCTAATATATGAATAACCATATTAATATGTAGTAAAAAATAATATTGATTTGATGTGATAATCTGTCTTTGCACATACCATGCTTTGATAGAGGCAGAAATGTAAGATACAAATTATTTGAGAACCAGAATTTGCACACGATCACATACAACTCACTTACCAGAGGCTGACTATCTGAAGTCAATCAGGTTAACTCCTACCCTGCATTCTCCTAACCTGTCATTCATATAGACAGACAGAAGGCAAACCTGTTAAACTGACATGAACTGAAATTAAAAAAAAAAGTCAGTGATGACACCAGAATAATTTTAACAAAACCTCAGACTTGCATTCATTTGATTTTCTCATTTTCCTGCATTTAAAATTTATGTTTTGCTTCATGTTATGGGAAATGCAATAAAAGCAGTTAACAACATGATGTTAAGCTTAATTTGTGAACTGTTTGAGAAATCAGAATCTGCCCAGCCCATTAGTGAAATGAAAATTGTACAGGCAGAATTCCAGCACTTTTGAATAATTGAATCTAGATTTGTTCATTAGAGTAACCATCAGGGAACTATAATGCAGATCCATGACACCAGCAGCTTTAATAGGAATGAAAGCATGAATTTGTTCAGAAGAGAACCATGAAGCTGATCAAACGGCTAGAGCATCTCTCTTATGAAGACAAGCTACGACAGCTATGGTTGTTCAGCCTGGAGAAGAGATTGCTGCAAGGACGCCTTAGAGCAGCCTTCCAGTACCTAGAGGAGACCTGCCAGAAACATGGAGGGGGACTTTTTACGAGGACATGTAGTGACAGGACAAGGGGTTATGGCTTCAGACTGAAAGAGGGTAGGTTTAGACTAGATATTAAGAGGAAATTCTTTACTGTAAGAGTAGTGAGACACTGGAACAGGTGTCCCAGAGAAGTGGATGCCTCATGCTTGGATGCGTTTAAAGCCAGGCTGGACGAGCCTTTGAGCAAACTGGTCTAGTGGAAAGTATCGCTGCCCACAGAAGGAGGGTTAGGAACTAAATGATCTTTAAGGTGTCTCCAACCCAAACCACTTTATGATTCTACTGAGAAAGATATTCTCAGAATTCTTCAACATTAAATTGCATTTTGCCCACATACACATATACACTCTTTATGTCTCCTTACACAGAAAGTCTTCAATGTAATCACACAATACATGTAAGTGGGAGAAAGTGACAAATATAAATATATATAAATGGTTTTGCAGACATGAGGGCAGCAGCTGGGGTGGAAGACTCCTCTGCCATCTCCTGTTACAGGGTTCTCAGAAGAAAATAACCATGGCAATGTCCAAGTTAACCATCTATATCTAAACTTTGCTACTGATTCATTTTGTGCCCAATCAGAAATCTATTTCCACGCCTTTATGTCTGTTAAAATCTTGTTCTCAACTTCTATCTCTTATCTTATTTCTAAAATTCTAAAAATTTTGCAAGAAATTGGATGGGAAGTTTCTAAGTAGAAGCATTTGGATCTCTTGCTGTATTACACCTGAGTCTAATAACCACATATCTTAATCCTCCTCTGTCTTGATTCCTTCCACACTTGCCTTCTGGGATGAAATCGGATCTCTTTGAAAGGGATAGTACCATTTCCTTTGATATAGGAGCAGAGTGGCAGAAGAAGAGCAAAACTGATATCACATCTCCCACATCGTCTCTTGCTTTTCTAGTCTATCATTAGGATGGAAAGAGACATTTGAGAAATGGCTGTGGCAATGCTTTCTGTGGATGACTGAAGCAGAAATGTGAAAATGACAAAGCACCATCCTAAGAAAGCAAGTGACACTACATTTTCAGGTAAATTTGGTCTTTCGCTAAATTTGGCAGATAGTGCAATATTGCCCCAACTACCATGCTGCCTGAGTTTCTGCACTTTCAAACTATTACATAATAGAAATGACAAAGCAATCAAAATGCAAACAGTTTTTACTGGTTATGGCTTCCCATTATTTATAGCTTCATGTCCCTTTTGGGAAATGCCATCCCAAAATTAAACTTAATTTTTGTCTCCAAAATTAGTCAAGTCCTATGACTCAGTGGAGGAGAAAATGTTACACATGCATGCTTCTAAATGGGGAGGGCAGTTTAGTCTATTAGAATTCATTAGAGACTGAGTCATAATTGTGAAAATGAATTTACTTAGGACAATAACCTTCAAGTTAAAATAAGCCAGTGAAAGTGAGCCAGTTCTCATTTCAGGCAGCCTCTAAGCTTTCTTAACTGCAGTTATCCCTTCAAGTTCCTGCCTGGCAGGATTTGGGCTGCCTCATCTACTTTCATATATAAGAACTTTAGCACATATGACACCTGCAGAAAAATGTCACATGAAACTGGCATTTGGTTGCCTGGAGTGTTTAGTCTGTATAACATCATTATCAAGACACTAAGAATTCATTCCCAGTCTAGTTAAAGAGTAAAATTAGAAAGGGACCAAATACAAAAATAACATGAGTAAGTGGAAACAGCTGAAATAATTCCCTCTGCATACAGAAATAAAGTCTAATAATAATTTATTAAAACAAAATGTTAAATGTCAGCTGAAGATGCAAGGCTCAAGTTAAATATTGGGAGTACTATTTCAATAAGGAGAAGACTTGAGTATATCACTCTTGATCACATATTATTGACTGTTGATGACATAAAAAATAGTGTTTCAAGAATCAAATCATTTTCTGTCAACAGCTTCTCAGTCTGGCAGGAGAGAGCTACGTGCCTCTGTTAGAGGGTATATTTCGGTACTTAATTCTCCTAGGACGAGCACAGCAAAGTCAGATTCTTTCTCAGTTCTGACTTTGGAAAGTACTGGAGGAAAAGGATAACTTGAACAACCGAAAATCTCCATCTATTTGGGCTTTGTTATGCCGTCACAAAGGTAACTAAGCTGAGGATGGGTTAGCTTAGTTACAGATGTTGGTAGTGGCTGCAGAATAGCAAGCATTCACTTTTCATTCATTCCTAGTTGAGTGGTTGCATATTGTGCAATATTCATGCACACTCAGGTAGTTCCAAACTTAATTTTGTCCCTAAAGTACATAATTAACAATTAATACTGATGCTTCACAATTCATTTAAGCATACAACAGTCTTCTGTTTTTCACAGTGGCAGTTGTGTTCCAACTCAATTGGGACACTCCCTAAATCTATCCTCTAATAGCTTGCTTAATTTTATTTTTGTATTCCACAGTCCTTGATAACAGCAAGCTAATTTCTGTAACTTCGTTTGATGAAAATGTGCTGATGGAACTCATATTTCACTTCATTGACTGTAATGAGCTATTTCATCAAACTGTCCATGTGACACTATTATAGAGAAAATGACAAATTTAGTAATTTATTCACTAGAAATTCCATTGGAAATTTAAAAAGGAAAAGAAAAAAGCCACGAAGTGAGTTACATTGGACTTCTACCAAATTATATGTCAGGGTCTACATGAAACAAAAGAACTGACTATTGCTACACCTAATGGAGTGTAAACATTAAGTATGTGTTGATTAATCAGTAGGTTGGCTGAAATTCAGAACAAAAACATGCATCATGGTGCAGGTTTTCCCTTGTAAATATTTTCAGGCTTTACCTTTTCGGCACATGTGGCACTGCTATCATGAGAAATCAGTTTCGGTTAGACACCTCCTTGCCTGTGAGACCTATTACCCATGTTAGGCACACAGATTTGGGTAAATTCAGCAGTTTACAAGCACAGATTATTTGCATTTACCTTTTTTTTTGAAAAGGTGGCTCTTTCAGCTACACTGTTGTGTGGGATGAAAGAGTATTTTGGAAGAGCGTTAGGGAGTAATTAAACAATTCATCTCATGCTAATATAAGGCCTGAAAATCAGAGACAGTATCACACGGCCTGCCTGGCTTATTTTAATTCAATGTCCTCCACTTGCTATTACAGTTATAAGCTGCGAATTTGATTGCTTCTCCACAGACCATCCTGAAGCCCAGGCATCAGCCTGGAAAGCATACCAAGTGGATAAACACAAAACCAACTAGGACAATTACTGATATTCTTCCTTACATTCTATTTTGTACCTACACAAGGGCTTTCCTCATCTGTACTCAAACCCGTAGCACACTCCACCTGCAATACTAATTTCTTGTTTATCGCAGAAAGGGATTATTTCTCACTTGTTTATTGCTGAAAGGGATTTTGTAGAAGGTTAAAAATAATTTTAAAACCCATACAATTTTAATTACCACCAATGAAGTCTAAAAGCAATAACAAGGTTCAAAATTAAATAATATTTCATATCACAGAAGATTAATTTACTGGAATTTTCTGGTCCGCGTAGTTTGGGGGAAGCCATTTTACACAAGGAAGTGTGACAGGGTTTTTTTATTTGGTTTGGGGTTTTAAAACTACCTAGTTTGCTAGTCTAGTCTGCCTGAGGAAGTTGATGTTTGGAAGACTAAAATCCAAAACAGAGGATTGCACAACGTGTCCAAACAACTATTTGCAGGACACATCTTGTATTCACTTATGAATAGACTATTCACACATAAATAGAAAACTACCACAGGGAGAGAGCAAGAGAGCTTGTCTTTTTCCTCAGAACAGCAGACTCCCTACTCAAAGCTAGAGACAGCTGGCCGAAGGTAGTGACAAAGGAGCAATCACCTCGCTGCTGCACAAGGGATGCCCTGTTATGGTGTGTTGTCAGGCTAAACTGTTCAATTTACATGGTTTAAATCAAACCACAAACACAGAAACCACGATTTAATAATGATGTGATTAACTGGCAATCAGTAAACTATACATTCAGAATCAGTATCAGGAATACAATATATAAACTACAATATTAGAAGTGTCTGAAATGTTAATAAATACAAAAAAATTCTAAGGACACTTTAACTAATCCTAAGAGTTACAGCACCCCCCGCATTATTATAGTTCCACACACATCACTCTCTCATGGGTGTCAAGGGTAATGATCCCTCATCACTCTCTTCTAGAAGTGCAGTTTCTTCTACTTACAGCCTCATCCTGCTGGAAATGTGCGTTACCCTGCTTTGTTTGGACCCCTGCCACTCTTTACAATCGGTATGTGGTTGAGAAAGCACACCATAAGTTTATATACACAGGCCCTTTCTTTTTCCGCCCTGCCTGTGAATGCAGTGGCTGGATCGCTCCAATGGTAAGGATGCTCTGTTAGGCCAAGGCAGAAGTTGTCATGCAGAGGGTGACTTTTGGAAGCATCAAAATGGGTTTTGGCTGCTGCTCCCTTTCCACTTCCTTCTCCCCTCCCATGACAAATTTACGTGCTTCTCTTCTGCTTCTTTTCAAGTTGGCTCATCCATTTATTTCAAAAGTCTTTTGGTTGGAAGGCAGGCCATGTGGACACCCCAATGTGGTTATACCAACAAGTCCAAAAGGCGAAGGAAGGCAGTGAAAAAAATCCTTCTTCTGCTGAAGCGCAATCAGGCTCAACAAACTTCTACCCTCATTCATCTAAATTGCAACTAGTAAGAAAGAGCTCGCATTCCATCAGCGCTGCATGTCGGGCAAGCTCACTACTAGTGTTAGCAGACCAGGAATATGATGGCTTGCATTGCTACTAAACTTCCCACTGGATTGCACTCCCCTGCTTGGATTGCGCCTCTGGAAAAGGGCCATTTAACCTCCCACTCAGGCTCCAGCTTTAATTAGTCCACAAATTGTCTCAACAAATAGACATATGAAAGATATACCTTGTTCTGCTAAGGTACCGAGTCCTTGGGAATATAACCTCCATAGATCCTTTAGAATTACAAACTTTGCTTTAAAAGTAGGCAAACATTAAAGAATGCAAGCTGTTCTCTTTTTATGAGAGCAAGTTCACCACTCTATAATTAAGATATATAATTATATAAGTTATGAGCACATCAAGTGCCAAGACAGTCTTCCTAAGAGATTTTTGTGTAATAGGCCAATTAGTCCCTAGATCCCTATCCTGGATTTTGAAAACAGTGAGAAGATCCAGGAAAGACTGCTTTTTTTGCTATTGGCAAAACATACCACATACCCATCTTCATGCAAGATCATGATGTGTTGATGATACTTTTACAATATCTGTCTGATGAGAGAAGTTCTCTTTCAGCATGTTTTTCATAAAGCATAATTAGATGAATTAAACTGTCCCTGGTAAATCTGCAATCTCCAGAATGACACTTTATGGTTAATTTACTCGTCTTTTTTCCAGCCCCATTGTGCTCTTTTTTGTATTACATGGATTGAGGTAGCAACCATCTATAAACATGAATATAGTCCTGGCATAATAGGGAAAACAAGCAAACAAAGAACAGCTTCCTCTGCCATGCAAAGGAATACTTTTAGCTCAGGCCAGATTATCTGATAGTTCTTACGCAGAGCATGGAGGTAGCGGCCTCTGTAGTAGCATAGAAGAAAGTGGCCTCTGAAAGTTACTTTTTTATCTGTGAGATGGTAGGGAAGCATAAGACACAAAATAATGGTGGCATTAAGGACATTTAGGTCCTCTTCACCGAAGATCTGAGTCTGAAGGCTGTTACTATAAAATGCAGCTGTAGGGAATTTTCTGAGTCAGAGTCTGTTAACAGTAAACAGAATGGGAACACAGTATAAGGATCATAAACCTCCCAGTTCAATACAATCAGTACTAAATATTTGATCAAGTCTATTAAAATGGATAGCAAGGCAAGTCTTCAAGGAAAATAGGAGTAATTTAACAGAAAAGTCTTGTCAAATAATTTTCAGAACCGAATTTTGTAAGCAGATTAGCCAAGATCCAGAGACAACAGACTAGCCAAGTTTTTCCTCTTTCCCACTCTTCTTACACTTATTCTAACTCATTCAACCTTATAGCAAGATGGGTATCACCTCTCTATATGAATATGAAAGCACCTATTTCTCACACTCAGATTATGCTCTGCCCACAGTCCCTCCAGCATGAACCATGTGCGTCATCACAATGCATCTAATTTATGTCCTGTTTCTTAACAGCAGTGAGAAGAGTAATCCCAGAAAAACTTCATGTGGCAATGGACTAAAAATATGAGTAAAAATTTATCAAAGAAAAGCTCACATTAAAAAATCAACTACCCAGATGTCAATCAAATATCTGAAACATATACTCAATGCACACTTCGCCTCTGTTTTTAATAGCAAAACAAACTGCCCGCAAGAAAACTGGACCAGCAGTGGCATGGAAGGAACCGGGGTGCAGTATAACCCCCTTGTAATCCAAGAGGAGGTAGTCAGAGACTT
>WEKX01016098.1:276481-303887 GCA_013390025.1 Pitta sordida
GAGGAGCGACTACAGGAACTGGGACTGTTCAGTCTGGAGAAGAGGAGGCTCAGAGGGGACCTCATTGCTGTTTACAGCTACCTGCGGGGAGGTTGCAGCCAGATGGGTGTAGACCTCTTCTTCCAGGCTGACGACACCAGAACGAGAGGGCACAGCCTCAAGCTACGCCAGGGGAGGTTTAATCTTAACGTTAGGAAGCGGTTTTTCACGGAGAGAGTAATTGCATATTGGAATGGGCTGCCCAGGGAGGTGGTGGAGTCGCCATCCCTGGAAGTGTTTAAGAGAAGACTGGACGAGGAGCTTAGTGACATGGTCTAGCTGGGGGGTGTAGGGCTGGGTGACCCTGGGCCCCTTCCGGCTCGGAGTGGCCTGCTAGACTGTGAGGCATCTAGGTTGGTATTACGCTCTAGGATGTGCTCTTGGTCACTGTACGGGTATTAGATGGTGAGTTGGACTAGATGATCCTTGTGGGTCCCTTCCAACTCATAATTTTCTGTGATTCTGTGATTCTGTGATATATTCTCTCCATGGAGTAAAGATAAGATGCTTGACGTTGAAGTGCTATATAAAATGGAGGCATACAAAAGCTGAGAATTAACAACAAATACCATGATGAAAAACTGTATGCAGATTTTGATTTGGCAAGCTGTTGGCAGTGGAACTGAAACAGTCATTACTTAAGTGCCCTAATACCTTACTGAATAAATATAAAACATACTTAGGAAAGAAGTGACCAGCCAGAACAGGAAAATATTTAAGAATCGCCAGAGTATAGTCCAACCATAGGGAAATTACCAGCATTCAACTCTATACTAAAATACCTTGTTTCACAATTATTAGAATACAATTTATATAGCACAGAAATTATTTCAAGTTACATGTCATCTTAAACCACATTCTTTCTATGAGGTGATGAATTCTAGCAGCATGAAGGTCTGCCTATTTCTTGGAGTATGCAATTCAGCTACAATTACAAATTTAAGCGCCAGTTTCTAACATGATGCCAAAACCTTCTTGGTCAGTAACCCTGGGAATAAAACATGCTTATCCACTGATTCAGTTGCACTTTTGCCTTGAGATGGCACAAGTAGTTTCTTGAGCAATTCAGATAAAGTTTGCAAGCCTAATGAAACAGGTTATTTAATGGGCTCAGAAGAAACTCTTGTTGACATGGCTGTCATGTGGCAGCACAACTTGTTTTGGTCCTGTTTGCACAGACAAAATCAAAACACTTGTCATGGTGCTTGAAAACCAACTACAACTTGAATGTTTTATATCTGTATGGAAAATATGAAGAAATTAAGCATTCTTAAGAATGATCTGAAAAATGCTAGATTTTTTTCAGAAGGTGGCAGGAAGTACTAAAGCACTCTTTTGGACATCTAATCTGTGTCATATTAAACACTTGAAAGAATAAAAAATAAAAACATTTAATAAAAGCACAATTTCTTCAGCAGTTTCTGTCTTGCTAATATAAACTTAACACACAAGTTCCTAACTGGATTCAGATGACACTTTATTGGGGTACAGATGGCTATTTCTTGCACTGCATCACTGTTTGGCCATGGGCATTTAACAACCTGGCCAAGTCTCTGTTAATGAAGCACTAAAATGTTTTAAGGCATAAACTAGGTGTTGAAATTTCTTTGATACTTTGTATTCATTTAAAGGCAATTAATTTAAAAGTTGCAGGTCTTCTTGATGGGCATATAAAAGGTTTGTTATCTAGAGACTTTTCTCATTATTTGCTGTCAGAGTTCATTTCCCTTTGATTCACTTATTAATTCAAGCAGGCTTCACTGTTCTCAGAAAATAAAAAACCACACCATTTCATATATTTTGGCACAGTTATGGCAGACTAGGAAAGAAAAAGACAGGATACAGAAGAACAATCCATAACACAAAAATTACATTTTACTTTACTTATATTGCTCATTTTTCTGTCTCGTCTAGTTTATCTATCCTGTAATGATATTAGCTGAATCCAGAAGAGAGAGACACTTACTCCATTCACTGGCAAGGTGAACTGGCCCTGACTATTCCAGGAAGAACTATGTTTCACTAAAGAGAGAATGGTTTAAATGGACCTGTTCATTAATTGAAATCAGGGAGATTTTTTTCAGTGCAAGCCAGCAAGAGTTTTGCTTTATTTCCTGAACAAACAAGTAGAAGATATAAAACAGAATTAACTGCTCTTCAAGAAGAAAGAAAAGAACTAAGCAAGGCTCTGAGTACCTATCAGCTAGAGAAAAGGTGTAGGGAATAGAAAGCAATGAAAATTGTCTGAATCACAGATAATTACGTGCTCCTTTCGTGCTCCTAGAGAAATATTACAAAATTTTAGGGAAGTTTTCTGGACTAGATCCTCGAAGTGTAGATGTTTAGACTCACAGATGGCATCATAAAATTAATTTCTTCTAGATGTAAGGAGCTCCACTTCAAGGCACCTGCAGCTTTGTTTACCCCACCATCATAAGCAGTCTGTTACCTGCTTGTAACAATAGTTAGAAGCCTTTGTAAAGTTTAAACCTACTCTTCCTTGTTGACAAATTTTATGTATTTCCCTTTATATTAAGTTTAGCACTTACCATTCTTTTTCCTTTTTGTTTTTTCCTCTTCTGTATGGTGTATCTGTACTCAGAAGCTTTGTCTCCATCTCTCATTTGTTTTACTGAACTAGAACACCAGCTTCTCTGACGGACAGAAATTACCTTGGCAAGAGCTGACCACAAACAATGTAAGCACATCCAGGTGGTTTCACAACTGCAGCAATTAGCCGTGTTGAGAAAGACTGTTTCATTAGCCCAGGGACTCAGTTAACATACTTGTGCTGCCCAAGACAGGTTCTGGTCATTGGCAGAGTAGGCCGATACTGAGACCTGCACTACAGGCATGATCCTCTACCTACTTTGCTTATGCCAGGCATCTGGAGGACCAAGCTGACTACTTTTTCTGAGAGAAAGTTTGGGATATGTAGACTATGGGTTGAGCCAGCAAGTCAAATTAGTATGGCTAGTCCTCCGCCTTTCCCTCCTCTAGTTGGCATTTCTATAGCAAAGTCAACTTAGCCTTATGCTCAGCTTACAAGTGACAAAATAAATTTGGTCTATGACAATGACCAGCCTTGAGCTAGCACTGACACCACCTTTGGGATCACAACTCTGCGCACTGCTGAGACAGGTTATTTTGTTCTGGCTCTTTCTGGGATCTGCCAACATGTCCCTAGTTTCCTTTTGTATGACATAATTTCCATAGAGCTCTCCAAAAGTCTCATTTAGCTAACTGATCCATGAGGGAAAATACCAAATTCCTGTGAAGCTGTATAAAGAACACAATGGGCGCAGGTATTAAATATAGATAAGCCAAGATACTTTTGTATGATTTGAGGTACTGAGGATTGGATTCTGCACTGTTTCAAGGTAGAGTTGTGTGACTGAATTCCGTCCAGAAATTAAATTCCCAAAGTTTTACTTGCTTTACTTTTACTAGTTGTAATTTTGTGTTTATAGTTTACTATCTTACTAAATTTTGTGCCAAAAGGCAAATAGGACATGAGCAATGGTTAGTTCTTTATTCCTGTTAGGAGTTTTGGGGGGTTTTTTGGTAGGGATTCATGGAGGGTTTTTTTCCCCAACTATAAATGCTGCTTTGAGACGACAGTCAAATAACAATCCCCATACCCATGGCATAAATCTTTTTTTGTTAGGCTGGGTTTTACCACTAGCATTTGGCTTTCATATGAAATTATAGTTCACCAAGCACAAAAAGTATTTGTCAAAAGTATTCATTTTCCACTGGAATCCTCCATTATTGCTCACTTGGGTGTGCAGCCCAAGCTTCTTTGGGATCCAGCTGGTAGTGACCACTGCCACTGCTCAGTCCTCCCCTTCATCAGTGGTTCTTAACTTTCTCATGCAAACTTTGTCAAGCCAAAACTCTCTGTGCCTGTTCTCAGTCCAGTGATGAATTATTTTGGAAAGCATGAGTAAAATAAAGTCAGTCACTTGAGTTAAGCCAGCATGAAAAATAAACTGCACTTTCGCCATATGTCCTGATTGAAATTTTCAAGCATGGAAATCTTAAAAATGGCTAATTCTCCACATGTCGTTCCAGGTTGTTTTATAAATCCTCACAGAGGATGGAAAAATTACTCATGGCTAATGAAAAATGGTTTAGTAATTGTGAACTTATGAGCATTTAAAGTCACACATTTGTTTAAATTTTCCCTGAAATAAGGGATGAGTTTATGCATCTCAAGTTTAAAGCTAATCAATTACCAGTAATGCTCCTTGGTGAAGTCTGTTTTAGCATGCAATAAAAGTGTGGTTACATCACATTTTTAAATACTTTTTCTTAAAAACAGATACAATAAATAACACTGACACAATCTTAATGAATGAAGATCTACAATTGTAAGATATGCCTAGAAATATGTTTTTCTCCAGCATCAACTCTACCTTGTTCAACACACTCAGACTGTCCTGAACTGTATGAATCTTGATGAACTATTTTATTCTTTTATTTAAACTGTTACCTTGCATACAATGCACAGAAATAATACAGTGATTAAAACAAAATTAGGTTATTGATTATGTAGCAGGGATAGCTTCAGTCTTAATAGAGAAGGAAGAAGAAAGACTTTGCAGTCAACAGGACTCTATTACCTACAAGTCAGGGTACAGTGTGTCACTGATTACAGAGAAAAGGAGAGGATGCTTTGAGCCTTTAGATCCTTTCCCAGTAAACTGGCATGTACTCTATTTGATGGCTAAAGAGGTAAAATCAATTATGGCAGGTATGGGGTTAAAATAGTCAAAAAAGTGTAAACAAAGTAGGGCAAAAATATTGAGACCAAGCAAATGAGAAGATTAAAAGACCCACAATCCTTTAAGGAAATACTTCTACATAAAATGAAAATCAGTGAAGAGTATTGAGATAAAGATTATTTTGCTCTCCCAATTTCCTAACTGATCTCTCTGCTGAAAGGTTGAGCCATGCAGAATTAATAGGAGAAAAAAATTGCATAATGAAATAAGGATCCCAGAATTTGGCCTCTAGTATTTTCACCTCACCTATTTTTCACATCATCATTATCAAGTTACAGCTTCATATGATAAAGGTAAAGCATCTGTGTTATCTTAGTCAATAGTATTCTCACTAATGTTTTAAAAGTTGTTTGAAACACTTTATTTGCTACAGGAGCAAGGTCAAAATCTTGCAGAAGTAAATTAATTGTAGCAGTACTTGTCCTAGTTGAAAACACCCACAGCTGCTCCTGAGATGTGGTGGTCAATGGCACTAACCTAATCTGGGAAGCAATTATATGAAACTAATCATCTTGTCAGAGAAAAATCTTGTTGTTTTTAAAGATGAGAACTTAAAAAAATAACAAAACAACAAAAAGAGAATATACACAAACCAACAAAAAACCCCACGTGCAAGGTGAAACAGCCACCAAAAATAACTTTTAAATAACTATTGAGTCACTGTAGAATCAGCATTATGGGATCAGTACCTTCCACAGTGCATTATCATCTACATTCATTCACAGAATCACAGAATCACAGAATATTATGAGTTGGAAGGGACCCACAAGGATCATCTAGTCCAACTCACCACCTAACACCCGTACAGAGACCGAGAGCACATCCCAGAGCACAACACCAGCCTAGATCCCTCACAGTCTAGCAGGCCACTCCGAGCCGGAAGGGGCCCAGGGTCATCCAGCCCTACACCCCCCGGCTAGACCATGTCACTAAGCTCCTCGTCCAGTCTTCTCTTAAACACCTCCAGGGATGGTGACTCCACCACCTCCCTGGCGACTCCACCACCTTCCTTTATATTTCCTTTGTTTAGTGGAGTTGCACGTGTCCAACTGGGCTAAATACCTGAGTGTTTCACTGCTTGATGGTTTCATTGCAGGTAACGCATAGGGACTTGTCCACACAGGTCTGTTCACAGGTCTCTTGGATCTGACCACAGCATAGGCTCCCTTCCCTGAACAGTGCCCAAATGCTTTTGAAACAGTCCGTGTAATAGCGGATCTCAGTTGTGAATTGAGTCCATATGCTGCAGTGCCAATTCCTTGATATTAGTCAATCATGAAACGTTCCTCAATGAGAAAATGCCTGCTCCCTCAGGCTATGTTTCAGAAAAGTTAAAGTCAAACCCAGTGTTATGTTATTATGCATTATATATTTGTGTTACATTTTTACTTTTATCCTGAAAGTTTTTAACACCAATGTAAACAGAGATATTAATATATTTTCACCATTTATATTTTTTCATAGTTTTTCCTAATTGTGAACTCATAAAGTCTTCACATAACTGCTTCCTGTGAAAATCAATAGTAAAAATATTTTTTCATCTCATTAATAGTGTGAACAAATGCCAGTAATGGCAGATCCTTCTACCTCAACCAGAGCAAACATTACTGGACAGATGATCCATCCGTTATATGAGAAACTGGAAGCAGGACAGCTGATATATATCATCACGACAGGAAGATTGCAGGGATTCTCTGATTTGCACAGGATTTTGAACCAACGTGCAGCAGCTGCATCTTTTTGGCCTAAGAATTTTCGTCATGGCCCTATTCTTCTATCAGTAATTGTTTAGTGGCTAGCACGCTCAAACAGCATGGAAGAGAGCAGAACTCATTTTTCCTTTGCCTCAGGGGTTTAAAATTTATTTTGCCAGGAAACTTAATCACTTGACTATACGTTAAGGGGGCAGGAGATGCTCTGCATTTTCTTGGTAGGTTGTGCTACTGCATAGCCAAGAGAACAAAGATTCCATCAGAGGCGAGATTTCAACAAAACTGTTTCTGAGGATTAAAGCTTCTCAGTTCCAAAACTGAGAATAAAGATACTTTTTTAATCACCTTTACTTCCCCAATGTGACTTTTACATGTGGGCAACCAGCAGCCTTCTAGAATGGGCAAAAGGACATACTTATCATGTGGCCATGTAGCATGCATGCTTCATAAATCAAAGGATCAAACCTCCTGGAATGTGACAGGATTGTTTTAGCTGAAATGCAATTCACTAATCTAAATCAGGACTTTAATTCAAGGGACAGTAAACATTGGGTGAATATGTACATCTTCACTCAACACACGATAGGGAACTCTAAGCATTGTCACTTTTCACAAGGGTACAGAAGAAAAGAAACAACAAACACAGAGCCCTGAAGACCCACAGTTAAACATACACCATTGCCATCTGTTATCCTTTCAGTTAATTCATTCCACAACTTCAACAACTACATGTCAGTGCCAAATATATGAAGCAGTGCTGCCATCTTACAAATATATGAGTATGTCTTGAGAACAGAGCATATACTTTGCACCCAGACACCTTATATTTAGTAAATAGCCTCTGTTTAACATTAAAACTCCTTATGCTTCTGATGCAGTTGCTTAGTTGCAAATGCAATGTCAGGTATTTTTATCTTGTGCTTCCATAAGCAATTATAATCTAATTAAAGTCATTAGTGCTTATGCCCTAGGGAAACAGTTATTTGTAGGCATCTGAATTTTTCTTGTCTTCCAATCTTTATTGTAATTCATGCTTTATTGAGCACTTCTAAATATCCACAAGTTATTTCACTTGCCACCTTAAATCAGTGCCACCTTGTAGTCTATGCCACTGTTTTCAGTGCTTCTATTTAGAAATAAAAGTGAATTAAAAAAGGTAATACAAGTATTAAAGTTTCAGAACTGGAGCTACACCTTTTGAAACTGGATTTAATAAAGTTTTTCCCATATAGCAAAGGATGTTCAAGCTTTTCATACCATAAATCATGCCTTAATCGGAGTTCAGAAGTGTCTATGCCTTTTAAATGTGTGAGATATAGAGCCTCAAAGAATACACTGGTGATTACAGAACCTGGAGCAGTTACTATAAAGATATATAAAAACTATTTTGGAGCTAGGAAGGGCACACTGCTCACTCAGTATCAGTGAGGTAAAGATTTTAAGATAGTGTTGGAAAATGTCCTGGTTTTTACCAATTACATAGCAAAGATTTTCATTACTAAATTAATCATATTTCATACAGTGAAAAAGTTTTATTTTCAGAGTTCTGCTATGATTTGATCCATAGACATTAAAGCCAGTCCAAAGGATCCCAATGATCTAAGTAAGCCCTGGAGCAAACTTCTGTGTCTCTTTTCGTGCCAGTACATTCAGGCCATCAGGCAAAAGAAGGAAGAGTGACATCATTACCAAAGTGTGTCTCTAATAACTTTCAAAGTTCCCAGGTAAGGACCTTTTCTACTTGGAATTGAGAATGTTTGGGTGCAAGGTGAAACAGCCACCAAAAAGCACATGACTTCATTTTCAAGCAATCCAAATCAATTACTGCAGAGGGTGTGGGAAGTGATCTGTGTATCACTGCTGTCAGCCCATAGGAGGATCATCACTGATGGACTGTGCCAAGCGAAACATTTTCATGGTTGTATCTACTAGCATATCAACAGAAAACGTTCCCCAACAATGCTGAGAAGAAGGTATTTCAACTACAGCCAAGAAAGAAATATATTCTCATGTAATTCCACATTTCAAACATTTTTCACTCCACATTGGTGTGAACCCAAAACTTCACAAAGTTTTTCACAAAGAGAAAACATGCTTTCCCTGAGACTCCCAGATCAATATGTTGTACAACCTGGTCTAAACAAGGGATGTAAGTTTAAGCCTTTTTCTAACATATTATGAGCAGCAGGCTGTCTTGGGGTGGATTTTATTCCCTGTCATTGGAACTGTTGCATATACATGCCATCTATAAACACTCAAATATTTTGCTGCAACCAGGACTTGATCCCTGTAGAGTTTGTAAATTTGATTGTTGTGGTTTGGGACTATATATTCTTGTCCACCTTTATCTTTCTCCAACACAGGGTCAATATAGCTGTCCCAAACTAAGCTAAATATATTTCAGTTTGATAATTAGTCATTTTATGACAAAAATAATTTCAGTAAAATATTCCCAACCAGTGGCAGTAATGCTTCTTTTGGAATACATTCTAAATAGCAATCAGCGTGGCCAGCCTGACCTTGTCTGAAATCTGTTCACATCAGATTTAATTAACATGACCAGAAAGATAGAATAGAGCCTGACATGGCCTGTATTCTCCACAGACTGGTTTTTCTTTAGCTACAGTGCTCTTTAGTAAGGGTCTGATGCCCATACAGTATAGTCCTATGGTCAGGGCAGCACTCAGTTTTGACATTAACATGAAGTCAGTGGGATTTAAGCATATATTGTTACATACAAGTTGTCCTAAATACAGATTATGAAATCATTGATCCTTAGGAATTATTCTTAAAATGTGCAGAATTAAGAATGCAAGCAGATATTCTATGGGACTTTAGTCTCAATAGTGTAAATAAACATTATTTACAATGTTTTCAAAGCTGATTTAAGAATATGTACAGAAATAACCTAATTTCTACAAATTGCTCCATTCACTATCCTAGGAAAAAAAGTGAAAATTAAAATATTTCTCTCTATTTTCAAACTAGAAACACATCAAGAAGTTCTGAGCAGCTGACTTGCTTGTATTACTCAAAAGTTCTCATTAATATTTAAGCATATACACAACCAATATTTAAGCATATACACACCCATATACCCACTTTAGGTTCCTTCAGCATACCTTTACCATGTTTAGTGTACTTGTCAGGACACCATAAGTTTAAATGCTGAGGTTTAATTATCTGCTACTTCCATCACATATCTCCAGCCCACACTTTACTGTCCAAGCTATTAACTGAAAATTTGGAATACATCTACAGATTAAAATTGATTTATTTGATTAATGTGTGTATATAAGTGTGGGTTCTCTTGTGAACTATTCAAGTGTTGAGTTTAATTGAGCTACAGCTGGTGCTGACTGTGTTTTCAGAGAGAAGGGATTTACTGACTGATTGACTGTCTCTTCCTTTTAACCTGGATGAAGATGAGTTCAGTAAGAAGTGAAATTTCCTGATGATACAAAACCACAGGGAAAACAGTAAAAAAGAGAATTAAACGGAATGAAAATAAGAGCACACAAAATCAAGTAGCTTATATAAAAGGAACCTAGGCATACAAAATAGAAAATGCATTAAATTGGAGATTGTGCTTGTAAATCTCCAACCAGGGAGAGAGGAAGAGGAGAAAAAACCAAACCAAACAAAGAAACAAAAAACAAACAAACAAGTATAAAAATAACAGTAAAGCTATACAGTTGGAAACAAAACAAAAAACAAACAAAATAAATCCATCAAACCTCCACAGCCTTCATTATCTGAAAAAACACTGCAAAACTTAACAGTTGTTATCATTTCACCTGAATGGAAATTCTAGATGATCATCCAGAAAGAGGCAACCACAAGGGCTCCTCCCAACTATTCAGGATTTGCAAAACCGATGCTCCACATTCACCTGGCCCTTATTCTACCTTCCAGCATAAACAGATCATATCCTGCCCTTCTTTAGATGGGAAAGTTACTTCTGTATTTCAGGTATTGTTTGGCCTTAGCACTTTTTCACCAGTAATTTCATTGCTGTCTCTCTATAAACTGTGATCTGTTCTTTACATGCAAGTTTAACATACTCTTTTGTCATGAGGAGAGCTCTTTTGTTCTATTGTAAAACATTTCTCCTTTTTACTGGAACAGACAATAGGGTTTTTTTCTTATCTCCCCTTCCTGCCCTGCAAGGCATTTGTCCAGCGGAGGGGCTTTCTCCTTTTTTACCTGACAAACAATGGAGGATCCTTTCTCTAATCTTCCCTTCCCGACAAGGCATATGACTAGGGGAGGGTCCTGAGGCCCAGGGCAGGCTGAGTGACAGCCAATGGCATGTGAAAACATGCCCACAAGGCATGTGACGTGGGACAGGCCCAAGGTCCGATAACTACAGCTGCTGAGCCTCATGGAAAGGGGGTTCATGGATTTTCTGGACTGAGGAAGCTTCGTTTTCACCTCCAATCTCTACTGCCGCCATTTTGCCCAGGACGACGTGGACCTTTGACTCCTCATCTCAGTACAGCCTGTCCCCAGCCAACCGCTGGATCGCCCTGCAGCCCCTTGGACATCTAAGGAAAGGATCACTGGCTGTTACTCCACTGGTTTGCCTACCCTGAACTCTATTGCCCAGCCGTTGGAATCCCGGGGGTGCCCTGGTCTCCCTCAAACTAAGTCCCTCCTCATGTTTGTTTTTTCACAGCTGTCTACAGTCATCATTGTTCCATTGTTCTTGATATTGTTATTGTCGTTCTTCAAACACACATATATATATATATATTTGTTATATTAAAGGTTTTTTTCCCTTTCTCCCAGTAGAGTTCTTATTTCTCTCTATATATTATTCAAGCATTTCTAAATTCAATTCATACACTGTCTTAATTGACACCTTTTTTTTTTGCCTTCTTTTTCTTCTTTCTCTTTCTCTTCCTCTTTTTCTTTTTTCGGTTTCTTTTTTCATTTTCTTTTTTTGGTTTTTTTTTTTCTTCTCTTGCAGGGGAGAAATTTGGTAAGATATACAGTGATCCCCCAAGTTTCATGGGTCTTAGTGTCCAGGTCCCTTTCACGAAGCCCATGAAATTCACGAGCCCACAAAGATAGTGAGCTCATGAATTTGCAATTAAGCCCTGCCCGTTGCCCCACTCCTTCAGCTCCAGAGCACTGGAGGCCGTTCCCTAGGCCACCCTGCAGCTTGTTCCACCTCAGGAGAGCAAAGGGAATGTCTTTTGCCCTTTTCCATCCAAGGCTTTTGCCCCAGTGATGCTTTTCCGAGCCCAGAAACTATGTAAGAGCCAGGGCTGCCCCCCCATCAGAGCCAAGTGGGGCAGAGCCTCCTGCCACTGTTTATTCCCTGCCATGTCTATGCTGGGGCTTATCGGGATTGTTGGTTGTTGGCGTGTGTCTCTTTAAACTCAACTCAAATGTGTTCAAACATGGCAGAGGTGCCATGCCACTCCGAAAAACCTGGTGCGGCTTGGCTCTGCAGTCTGAGAAAATCGACACAGCGCTTGCTCACTAGTGTTGCCTAGAAGGAGCAGGGCTGAGGCTGGGTGTTCTCAAAACCAGGTTAGGTAGTATTACCAATCAGGGGCTGGCACTGGTGCTGTGAGTGGACACAGCACCAGCTCGCTAGCATTGCCACAGCAACGTGCAGTTCTCTAGCTAGACCTGGGCAGCCCTGGCACTCGGAGCACTCAGAGCAGAGCAAAGCAGTCACAATAGAGTGCAGCGGTGATGGCCAAGCACAGAGGTGGGGCTGGCTGTGGCACAGCAGAGGGAGCCACGAGTCCCTACTGCCTCCGTGGTGGCCTCCATGGGAACAACTCCCAAGCTCCAAGGGGCTGCGAGGGACGGGATGATGGGTGGGGCTTATTTACATATTCATGAGCTGTCTTTCTTTGCAATGTTATCTGCGCATGCCCAGACCCTGCTTTTCACACAAAAATGAACTGTGAGGGATTGAATCTGCAAAAGAGTAAAACCACAAATAACCAGGGGTTTACTGTATCTTGTTGCTGCCCACAGTTATAAATTTAAGATGTTCTAGAAATATGGTTTGTTTCATGATGAATGTTTCCATTCACTGGGAAATAATGGGTTCCATGCAAAAATAATTGAGGAAATGTAATTATTTAGAAATCTTAGTAGTTCTGAATAATGTCCCCAAAATTATTTTGCATGTAAAGATAGCAAGCTGTAACACCAGACTTTCACGTACTTTTTCAATTCTTCATACTAGGATAAGAAAAGTTACAAGAAGACTCTATATCAGGTTTGCTAGTATCTCAAAGGCTTGACAGTCTCCTGTCATCTGACTCAGTGGGTTACAGAAGCAGATGTACTTCTACATACGCAGAGTGAGTTGTGAGTGAAGACCTACAATGTGCGGGACTGCGATGTCATTATGTCACTGGGAATTTTGTCTTTTAACTTGGTTTTAAAAGCCCAGTCCACTCTCTCTATTTGGCTAATATTAAACTCCACTCCCCCAGTGTTGTGGCTTCTCTCCCATTCCATAATCCCAATTGCCAGATATATCTGTCAACAGATGGTTTTTTGGGGCAACCAGCTTCTTTTGGCACATGGAGTCATCAACCAGGAAAGAGCCATGTGCCCAGTATATTATGAAATAAAATTTAAAGCTGGAGCTCAAATAACAGAATAAGTGAGATCTGAGAAGTTTAAAGATTTTATTGAAAGTTTAGACTTCATTCACGTGCTAGTCAGAACAGCTCATCAAAAGTATCTATCCTTATCCCTTTGTCTCAGAGGAGTTCAATGCATACAAACAACAAAATAAGAAAAAATAAAAAAAGACAACTAAAAACATACACACACATGCCAGCATATAAACATACTCCCAGTAGTAACCTCTCATCGCTGACTTTCACAATGGCAGAGAGAGCCATAAATTCCCCAAATTCTTTGTTACAATGTGCACAGTATGTACAAGGTGGAATAAGAATGAGCTGTGACTTCTATTGTTGACACTTCTTTAAATAGTGTCGTATGCATATGGATAGAAAAGAAACAAATTGTGAGGACAAGTTCCTGAAAATTCTCTACATTTAGCAGAGAATAGAGAAGGTGCTTACAGTTTGGTATCCTCTCTTTTTCTTCCTCTATGTATGATCTATTCTCTGCACCAGACATAAATCAAATGTCCTTCTGGATTTCATGAAGAATATTTAAAAGATACATGAAGAATATTTAATAGATACAAGAATGGTATCTATTTAAAACATTAGCAGGAAAATAATCAGAGCAATGTATAACCTGTTAATAAGCTTAGCATTAACGATCTGAATTTCAAAAAAATTGGACAAAGGTTAATAGCTATTCATTCTCACATGTTTGCATGTAGATTAACAAATATGCATTCCCATTTTACTCCAGCAAAAGGGGATAGCCTTTTGGCCAGCAAGTCCTTTACTTACCCTGGGCTAGAGTAATGAAAAGCTAAGATATAAAACTTGTAATTCCTCCAAGGGTTTATTGAAATCCCACAATTTTTTTTATTATCTTTCTCCAAAGTACTATTTATAAATCCTGCCTTTGACTGCTTTTCTGCAAATTATTTGTAAAGCACATTCATTTACAGAGTAATTTGGCTCCACCAAGTGACTATTGGTATGATTGCTAGTCTACACTTGAACCTAAGATAACATAAATGCATACTAAATATTAAACTAATTTCGTAACATTATGATTTTGTTGGATAGCTTTGAACTTCATACATTCATGCATTTTATATAGATTAACTTGTAGTGTAGATGGCAAGTGAAAATATTGAAGCAGTGCAGGGAACTTATTTGCCCCACTGGATGATGATGAAATTTTATCTTACAAAAGTACTCCTGCTATTATTAACTCCAACAATTACACCTTTGAGAATTACTGTAGTAGGGTAGGAGGGAAACAGAAGAACATATTATTATCCTCAAATTCATTCCACAGCTTCCACTCTGCATCTTGTCACAGGAAGGATCAGACAGCCTTGCTAGGTGCCTAGATCCTGGGAGGGGTTGACCTCCCGCACTCCTGTGGAAGCCCATGCATCTTTATCCTGTTCCCAGTGACAAGAAACAGACTCTGGACTCTGCCTTGCTGCTTGAATCCTTTGTTACAGTTTTTATCCTTTTGGTGGGGGTTGGGGTGTAAGTGGCTGGTGTGGGTCTGGGTCCCAGCATGTTGGTGCTGTTCAGCTCTGGGGGCAGAGGGGGGAGGGCTTAGTTTGTACCACATATATTTCCTTTTATTTTTTTTTTAATAAATCCTGTTATATCTCTAATGATACAGAGTGAACTTATCCCAGTTGAAGAACATACTGAGGTGCTTCTTAAAGACAGATTTCTGCTTAGATTCTTTGTTAATCTGACACTGCAGGGACAGAGGGAATGACACTCTCCTTGCTGAAGATTAGTGGAAAATAAAAATCTTATTGTTTTGTGGTTTTTTTCTAGATTTTCACCAGGATTCTGTCCTTAGCATTCTGGGACTTTATTCCTTTGGGGCTACAGGCTTTGCATGACTTATGGACTTAAGTATCAGAATTAGTCAGAAAAAATTCTTGGAATCCTGAATAATTAGTGTTAGTGTTACTGCCTCTAACAGATGTTGATAACATTAAATTCCACTGGTCCATAAGAAGACACTCACTGTAGGGTTAAAATCATATTTATCCCCAACTGTAAACTGACTGTCCAGCAAGCAGCAGCTTAATCAGGAAACAGAGAAGAATAGGTAAGTACAATGCAAATTAAAAGAAGAAAGTGTAAATCCTGGGAAAGTGTGTGCTGAAGACTGCACTGAAAGAAAAAAATACTCAGTTGAAATGTAGAGTAATTTTTCATTTAAATTGTACATTGGTGCATGAATTTCAGGATAGGAAGGTGATTGCATGTTGAGTGGGCTCAGTGTTTGCAGTTTCATTTTCTCCACATCATATGCACAGAAAAATGTCATCTGAGCAACTCTGTTCAGATTGGTGCTTATTTCTTGGCAAACAATTACTTCAATCTAATTTATGTCATGAAATTTCTATAAAACTGCTTTGTACTAAAACATTTTGAAGATTTTCTATTAGAACAAGTGGTGGATGCACATAGCAGAAAAGACTCAACTTCACGCTAATTCGGGTGAAGACGGAGGATTCTATGAGGCTCTGAAAGCAGTGTACAGACCCACATATCACATTCAAAGTCAACTACTAAGTCCAGACGGCCAAGCACTTCTCACAGATAAAATCTCCATCCTGAATATATGGTCTGAGCATTTCCAAACTCTCTTCAGTGCCAACCATCTAGTTCAAGGCTCAGCAATTCAGCGCAATATACAACAATTGGTGAAAAACTAATTGGATATAGCTCCTACTATGGAAGAGACTCTTAAGGTCATACAACAGGTCCACTCTGGCCTCAACCCGGGAGACATGGAGACATACTATCTATAATGCTGCCGCCTCCTTTGAAAGCTCATGTAGAGTTAGGCAATTAGACAATGCAGAAAGAACCATGCCTCATTAATACAGTAATACCTCCCAGCATTGCGACCTCTCCATTTCAACCTTGTTGATTTGTGATAAATTTTTCTCGTGAATTTCCTCAGTGATTCACAGAGCTTCTCGCCCGATGCATGCGCAGTGCCTCTGTTTCGCCAAGGGGCGGTGCTAGCGTTCCCTGTGGGGCGGGACAGGCCCAGCCCTGCGGGGAGGGCGCGTGGTACCTCTTGTTCCCATGGCGCTGTGCCCCGGTCCGTGCCCTGCTCCTGTGTGTCTCCATGACCTCTCCCTACAGTGGAAGGCTCATGCTGTGGGATGCCCCAGGCGGCCACTGGGACCCAGTGCAGCACTGCCACAAACCATGCTGTCCCCTGTTACTCTAAGCTCAGCCGGGGGCTGACCCCCAACAGGCTCATGTTACTGTTTCCATGGCTACAGGCAGCGAAGGCGATGTGGTCTGTGCCCGGGGACTGCGCGTCTGGCACACCTGGTGATGACGTAGCCCCATGGAAAGTGCCCCATGAAAGTGGGGCTGTGCTGGCTGTGGCAGCGATGGGGCAAGCACTGTGTGCTGTGATGGGGCAGCAGCGGGATGTGCCCACACTGCCGCCAGAGCTGCTGTGCCAGAAGGAGGCTTCTGTTCCCCTATGCCCTCCCCCCGCTACAGGAGGGGGAAGCAGTGTTCTGCTGGGTCCATACAGCTAGTATTCCCACTCCCGGGACCAGCAGATATTAAAGGGAAAAAAACTCCGACACCAATGCCACCTCCCACCATAAGGGGCAGCAGGTGTCACAGTGTTGCAAAGTTAAGGTTTCCCAGGCTCCATGAGCGCCGACCACAGCCCCAGGACACACCTTTCCCACCACAGAGGTAGTGCAAGCATGTGCAGTGGCAGCATCCTGGCAGCAGCTGCTGAAACAGCAGCGTGCCTGAAGAGAAGCCCAGGGATTCTCTGGGGAGTCTCCCCAGGCAAAGAGGGCTCAGAAACGCTTCCTTTTGCTCCCCTGTGCTGGGAGAGCCTGTGGGGAGGAGCAGAAAATGCTCCCCAGTGCTCCTGATTGGCTGGGGGTGGAGTGATGTGCGTCGCCTGTATGCATATTAATGACACATGCGTGTTTGCGAATTAGACGTTTTTTGACACCCTGACAAGACACATTCCTCACGAAGGGTGAAGTATTACTGTGCCGCATAAGGAAACTTGCTGCTGTGCCTTTTGTACCCGGGCTTGTCTATCCCGCATCGGCCTTTTTAGTCATCAGCGTGTTTATAACAAGCATGGGTAGTACCCTTTCTATATCTTTATTCGCGAAGCTTAGCCATGATGATTAGATCTCCTCCCAACCTTTTATTTCAGAAATCATTGGCTTAACTACAGTGCAAAATTTTCTGGGAACATACTGATTAGATTAAAATTTGTCACACAATAGCTTTTTTTTCAGTAATATTCAAGCATTTTACAATTATTTTATAATGACAAATGCTATGCTCTGTTTCTATTGATTTCACCAGTTAAGACTGAAGGAAATGGGGTGACAGTATGTCATAACAAAATAAACTAAAAGAACTATGGAACATCCATTAAAACACAGAGTTTTGCAGCATACTGCTTTTGTTCTTCCTCTTTCTTCGTATAATCTTTAGTTCTTACCATACCTACTGTGTCTGCATATATAAATCCACTTTAGCATAGTGGTGTGTCCCCGTCTCTCATGTGGGAAACCAGAGGTTCGATTCCCACCAGGGAGGCAGTGGTGCCATTTAAGAGTAGGACTTGATGATCCTTGTGGGTCCCTTCCAACTTAGAATATTATGTGAATATTCTGTGATTCTGTGATAAACATAAAATACCTATATTGGTACCTTTTTATTCTAATTTCTCCAATAAAGCTGAGAGAAAGCATTCTGAAAGGACAGAAAACCAGATTAAATTATGGGAATGAAAATCTGTAACACTGGACACTATGATACAGTTGCAAAGTAGAATAATAGAATGATAAGTGATAGTGAGATACAGAGAAGCACAAGTAGAGAAAAGTGCAAAGACAACAAAGTCTGAAGAATTCTGCCTCTGTTCTGCTTTTGTCAGTCAGAAATCTTGTCATGTTTGAAGTTTACATCTTCAGCAGTTCAATTGTCTTTACATCTCTTTACCACTGTCATACCACTTGCAGCTTTCACTGGTGAAAGATTTGTTTCAACTTTTCGAATAAACGTCAGGATGTTAGTGTCAGGCTAAGATAATGAAACAAAACAACCTCAAACCCTATAAGCCATTTTAACTTCAAACGTTATAATGTGATTTTGGCCATACAGCTATTATTTCTGCTGATCCTCACGAGTGCTTGTCATTCAAACCCCTCATTTCGTAAAAGGAAACAGTAGTCTTGGTGTGAGTAGATACATTATCAACAGAAGCAACAAATGATGATTGCAGTGTATTGCTTTATTATAGAACTGACCACTCTTTTTTTGCCTCTGCCTTACGTCTGGTATTATCCACAGCATTTCCTACAAAGAAAATGTTTTTCTTTGCAATAAAAAATTCTGCTCATTTTAATATGGGCAACGTACCTAGAGCAGAACCAAATGAACTGCTACAGGGTAATGATGTTTGCTTCTTTGTATATCCTCGGTTATAAATCTTCCCCACATTGTTATCTGTGGTGGACTGAAGTCATTAAAGAGTGTTTGTGCAGGATCTCTTGTGACAGAAAAAAGCTAATCTATATCAATCTCTTCTAGCTATGAGCAATGATTAGCTCTTTGAAAGTCATTCATCCATGAACCAAACCTCGGAGAGCTGACTGCAGCAATCCAACTCCAGCAGGAAGGAAAATTGCTTTTCCACATTTCACAAAAACCGTCCTTAAGTGAATATTCTGATCTAGAGGTAGAGATGGTTGCCAAGACAATTTTTTCCCTGCCCCAGTGCCAATGTGCTATAGTCAACGTGCACATCAAATGTTGACATTAATTTCATCAGTTTTCTGTCTTTCATCATGTTTTACCAGTGGCTTTAGAAGCCAAAAAGGTCTCTACAGTACCTACTGCTATAAAGCTTCAAATAAATACTTATATTTAGTGTGTACATATAGAGCAGTTGTGTTTAAAAAGAAAGGGAAAAGCTAAGAGATCAGTTCAAGCCCCAGGTTTACCCACATAAACGAAGACGCTCTCCCACTGGCATCACAGTGAAGGTATATAAGAGTGGGAAGCTGCTGGCACACTGTTCCATCAGGATCCAGGATCCAGGATCTCTGCACTTACTATAGTATGGTTAATATTTACGTCTCACATTATGACAAGTGCATTAGCATTAAAAAAACCTACACTAAAATATGCTCTTTTATCCATAAAGAGTTTTGTTCCATTATATCTAACAGTATCATCATCATCATCAAAGTTCCACCATGCAGGTCATTTTTGCCTTTGTCTCTTTAAGCCATTATTCTAGTAGTGGAATATTCTACTACTGAGCTGTTTATTCATCAGGGAAAAAAGGATAATGATTAGTGGAAAGCCATATATTTATACAAACACTAGATAAAAAAAACCAGTTTCGTCAGTAAATGTTCCTTTCAATGGTTAAAAAAAACTTTAAAGCTTAAAAAAGGCAGGGGATTTAGTCTTCAACCTAGTACCAGTGATAAGCCTCACCTGGGGATAAAAGATTTAAGGGAGTGGAGGTTGCTTCTGACTGCAAGCTCTGTAATTGCTGCATACTGGAGAAAGTCAGGGTTCTAGTCAACTGACAGACGGTATAATGAAATTAAAACAGGTACCTGATGGAAACATTGAGAAAATATTAAACATTAGTATGCACTTTATTGACTCATGATTCCTCCTTTGATCATTAGACCCATGCAGTTTCAAGATCTCAGATTGGTACTTATATCATTGCAATAATGTTATGGATTAAGACATTCTGGGATTCTGGATTTTTCCTGGGACTGAAAGAAAAGATTTTGTGGCAACTCTGACATTTGTCTATCACAGTGTTTATAGTGGAAGGAACAGCTGTACCTCACCCATACAATAATCACTGCATACACTTTTGTATCTGGAATCTCTCTCATGAATAGATCCTTTCATCTCCTTACTTACATTAAACTGTTTCATAATTGAAAACATTTTAGAATTGTTTAGAATATATAGAGTCATGTATCTATATATAAATTGAGAACTATTTAGAATACATATGTACATCAAAAAGACACTGATGCAACTGATGTAGGTATGATGATTTATAGCTTATTAATTTTAGCTTAATGAAGCACATTTTCTCATGTTTCAATTAACTCTGACTTCTTTTCCTCTTACATCTGTGGTTTTAGTTGTAAGTACAACAAAGTTATTCTTGAGAAAGAAAAATATTCAAATTGTAATTAGAAAGTAGTTACAGATGACTTAGAATAGAGAATATAATACAGTAATCCCTCAAATTTTGCAGGGGAATTGGGTCTGGAAAAGTCCCGTGATAGCCGAATTCCACAAAGAAATCTAAAATACATATGTAAATGAGCCTTGCCCACTGCCCCTCCCTCTCAGCCCTTAACCACCAAGGGGTGTTGTCTGCCCCTCCCCGCACCATGGGCTGGGACAAGGGAGTGAAGGGGGGTCTTCTCTGCCCCTCCCCACCACCGGGAAGGGACAGGGGAGCAGAGGGAAGTGTTCTTGCCCCTGCTGCATTGCGAGGAGGCTCCCACCCTCCTATGCCCTCTTTCAAAGCGGTGGGCATGCCATCCCAGGGCTGCCCCAGCACTCTTCCAGGCAGCAGCGGCCACACAGAGCTGCCCTGGGATTCTGGCATGGCACTCCACCAAACACCCATCCCTCCAGAATCCCGGGGTGAGCAGCTGTAATAAACCATTGACACTGTGTTATAAAGCTTCCCTACCATTTACTCTTTCCGGCACTCATAAGAGCATGTGATCTCTGGCCAGTCCATGAATAAGCAAGAGGCAACACCCCTCGCCCCCCAGTGTGAGCCGGTCCCATCCCTCAGTGCAGCAAAGGCATTCACTGTGTGTGCACGGCCATCCCGTGTTCAAGTGACATGGAAAAACCCCACAAAAGACGATGACCCCTTCAACGGGAAAAAAATGTGAAGAATTGAAGTCACAAAATTGGAGCTGCATAAAAATGAAGCATTCCTGTACTAATAACGTATTCCAAAATAGAAGTGGTGTGAGCCTTGGCAGCTTATGGCTCTACTATGATAAATCTTTCTGAAATGTGAAAAAAATAGCATATATGGATATACATAAAAATAATGACACACAAGCAATGCTCACATTTCTTTTTAACCTTGCTGAAAGACGAGTATCGATTGTCTGGTTATCAAAGTCTCTTCAGGTCATTATTTCTACAGGATTTTCAGGCAAACTTGCTCAAGTTAGTACAAGACCTTTTTCCTCAGGAAAGAAGTCTGTATTAGCTTCTTCAAAGAATATTTGCTGCTTTTCTGTTTTCAGAGAAGAAATGGGTGCATCATCATCTTGCAATCTCCACAGCTCTCATGTACCAAATATTCCTAGACTCCTAACACAACATTTCCAAAATGATAATAGCCACAAACATCCTACTCAAAACTGATTAGAACTGATTAACTTGAAGGCAGTTCACAAATGAGTCATTCAGTGGTCAAGGAGAAAAGCACTGCAAGGCAGCATCAGTGTGCAAGTCCCAAGAAATGAGAACAGGGCTGACTCAGCAAGTCATAAATGATCTGTCCAAACTCCAAAGGTAATGGAAAGCAAGACATTGTGTTCCATCAACCAGACTCTCTTTCTCTGTCTAATAGAAGGAAATACAGTAATCTCTCACTACTTTGCCATTCACCATTTGCAGCTTCAACACATCATGGAAGTTTTTTCCCCCCAGCTTTACAATATTGGCCACATTTACTGCTACTTTGCAGACTTTGTTTATCGCGGCATGTTCCTGGAACCAATCCCCTGCAATATTCAAGGGATTACTGTACTGGTAGTGTGTAAGAGCCATCTCTAATGATGTCTTCTAACAGTGAACACTTTGCAGTATTCATTAATTCAGTATGACACACAATGGTATATTGTATATATAGTCATACTGTGATTATTCACTCTTCAACTTGCGGTGCGTTGGATCTTTGCAGGGTTTTCCCCTGGCGACATTTCCACATCTGCACATGCAGAGGGGCAGCACTGCCACTCCCCGTGGGGTGGGACTGGCACACCCCCTCGGGGTGACGCCTCGTGCTTGCTGGGGACCACCCACAGTTCGCTCATTTATGAGTGTCATGGAAGTTACATGGTGGGGAAGGTTTGTAACACATGGTTTATAGTCCTGAGGGGCCGTGGCATGGCATGGTCTCATTCTGTGGCTGCAGGCAGCCTGTGCCATGGTCCCATGCCCACTCCGCAGGAGGACCTTGCAGCAGGAGGCAATGGTGCTGGCCACAGCAGCCCATACATGCTGGGAACAAAGTGGCCTCACCCTCACCAGGCTGCTCTTGCTGCCCTTGCTTGCACTACTGCCACAGTGGGGAAGCTTTATAACACTGTGCCCCTGTGCCCACCTTCTGCCCATGTGTGCCAGGCGTTTTTCCCTGGCACCACCTTTCCAGGGACACCAAGGGCATGCCGAGCACCTGTGGAGTGGGAGCGGTGACCAGCTGTGCGTGTGTGTGTGTGTCCCCTGGAGGTAACAGTTTCCCTAGGAATAGGCAGGAAGAGGCGATGCTGATGGTGGAAGGTGTGCCAGCGATGTAGGGCTGGCCACACCAAGGGGACACAGTGTGGCCCCGGTGGAGCTAACTGCAGCGGAAGCCAAGTCCCAAGCACTGTGTGTCCCTGGGAGCGACAATCCCAGCGCTTGGCACCCCTGGTGTTATGTAGCTCCAGGGAAAACGCTCCCACAGCACCACCCCCTCCTCCCCAGGGACCACAGCAGGAGGTACCTTCCTTTTCCTCCCATTACCCCACATGTGGCAAAGGGGCACAGAAGATTCCATGAGCTCGCATGTCCTGTCAGAAGGCAAGTGGGGGTGCCCAGCGTTCAGGGCACTGCCCTGTCCCAGCACACAGTGTGGCGAGGGGCTGTGATTGTGTACCAGGTGCCTACTCTGGCTCAGCACATGGCACGGGGCATGGGGGGCCAGCATCCTTGGGCTGGCCATGGTGGCAGTGGGGCAAGCTCTGTGTGCCAGGATGGGGCAGCGGCAGAACATGTCTCCATCACCGCACTAGGGGAAGGCTTCTGTTCCTCCATACCCTCCCCCAGCACAGGAGGGGGAGGTGGCATTCTGCTGGGGAGGTCCATACAGCCACTGCTGCCGCTCCCACACCTGGAACCAGCAGACATATCATAGCCACTGCAGTTAAAGGGAAAAAAGGTCTAACATCGACGCCACCAGGCGCAGAGAGGGGTCCCAGGTTGTTGCACATTGTTGCAAAGTTGAGGATTCCAGTGCTCCAAGAGCGCTGGCGGCATGGACCTGCGCCAACCTGAGCCCAGGGACACAGGGGTCCTCCTCAGTGGACTGCTGCCTCCTCCAGGGCCATGGGGCGAGCAGCCACCGAGCCCCCAACCCCCGGCAAACCCCCACGGCCACAGGTGAAGAAGCTGCTGTGCCCCTGTCCCCTCACAGCCCTGGGACAGGCTTGGCGCAGTGTTATAAAGCTTCCCCATCATGGTGGCAGTGCAAGCAGGAGTGGTCTCACAGTGGCGAAAGCGGTAGCATGGCTGAAGGGAAGCCCACAGCTTCTCCAGGAGTCCCTCAGTCAGAGAGGGCTCAGAAATGCTTCCCGTTGCTCCCCTGTGTTGTATGAGGCCATGGGGAGGTCCTGAAAATGCTCCCCAGGGCTCAGGAGGTGGCTTATTTGCATATTCATGAGGCTCCTATTTCATGGATTGGGGGATTCACAGGACCTGAGGAGACTTGTATCCCCACGAATTTTGAGGTATGACTGTGCTTTTTCTTTTGTCCTCACAGCATGCACTGCACTACATACATGTAATTTCCACCTCTGTATCTTTTTTCCGTAGAAGTAGTAAACTACTAGTCATATCTACTACCCTAACTGAGCTACTGTGACGGTTAACACCAGACAGCATAAACATCATCACTGTGGTTGATATAAGGCTGGATGGGGAGCAGTGGAAAAGATGGGTGGGGGATTTAAGTGGGTATCTGGGGTTCTTTTAGCTACCAGCATCAACAAAAGCTTGCCATCAGGCACAATATTGTGGCTGCTCTTCTGTTCCCTACTGGTGATCACCAAAAATGAGTGAAGCAGTAAACAGAGCAATTCTAAACATCTGTTCTTTTAGAGAGTCACACGTTTTACCCTGTTATTAAAGCCAGTAGCAGTTTTAAAAATATTTTCTATCAAGGATAAGATTATCAATACCTCTCATAAACATGCACTTAAAAAAAGCTGAAATTCCATTTACATATTTGAATATTTTTATGTTTGTAGCAAGAAAAGTAACGAATTGACATTGCATAGGATATTTCATATCCAATTGATTGGTCAGATGGGAAAAGCAACAACTTTCTAACTTTGAGCCCTTTACATAGATCAGTAACAGAATGCATTGGCATCAGCATGTAACACCACACTCAAACATGAACTCTGATGAGAACTATCTGGAATGCTACCAGAATCACAGCTCTGATTCCTGTAATTTGCTGTAATTATATGAAGCAACTCTTCCCTGGTAATGCAAGTCAGTAAATCTAAGATGAGAGCAAATTCTTTCATACTCCAACTCCAGTCACAGCAGCAGCAACAGCTGTTTTGCCACATAAGTACACCCACTAGAAGTAAACTAATAATCCAGAGCAACTCTGGCATCAATGACAGCATCTATCTTTATAGAGGAAAATGTGAAATTGCTTACAGCAAAGAGTCAGCGGAGCTCGAAAAATTCACTACCTGATACCCTCCACAACAAATAAATAAAATTATACAGAGGGTGCAACCTGTAAGCAATCTAACAGAAACACAACTGTCTTGAGAATAATGCAGAAATGAGAATATTTTGGTAACAGTGAAAATGTGATTACAGTCAGCCCTCTTGCACTTCGCGCCCCCCATATTGCAGCTTCACATCTTAGCAGCATAATTTTTTAGCGATGAAGCAGGACCTTTTTAGCAACTGTGCATGTGCGACCTGGCACACATGAGTATTCAATTAGGCAGTCATGAATATGCAAATCAACTTGCACAGCCACCACCACAGCAGCAGCCGCTTCCCCCACTGGTGGCGGCGGCAGCAGCAGTGGTGGTGGCCACTTCCCCTCCCTGGCAGTGGCGGTGGCAGTGGCAGTTGCCGCAGTGGCTGCTACCCCCCCCCAGCGGCACTGGGGCCGCTCCCCCAAAGCCGTCACCAGGCAGTTATGAAAGATTTACACACTCTCAGGGGTCTGAGACTTTCTTGAGTGACTCTCCAAGATATATTTGTTTACCCCAAGTATGGAGAGACCAGGTCTACCCACCCTAAGGAAGACTGGGACAGAGGCACAGGCAGCTCCCCCCACCCGTGTCCTTGGCTGAGCTGAAAAGGGGTTTGTCCCAGCGTGGGGTGGCTGTGGGGGCCAGAAAGGGCCGACACAAACACTGATACACAGCAACACAGTGCCGAAACAGCTACAGGAGGCCATGTGAGGGCGCGGGGCAAATTTGCATATTAATGAGCTGCCATTCAACATGGAAGTAGGGCTTCGCAGAACCCGATTAAGACCACAGGTCCATGATATAGGAGACCCGACTGTATCAGGATATAGGAATTCATGACTCAAAACACACAGCCAATAGGCAGAAATACTCCAAAGTGTTTCTGAAAGAGGTGTAACAAAATTGATGGACAAAATAGAAAGAAGAAAGGTGAAGAGAGGATTTTTAATCTTGATATAGGTATACTCAGGACAACCAAAAAAGTAACACTTAGATAGCAATGAGGAAAGCATTATTTTTTTCTTCAAAACATGGTTCATTTAATCACAGTCAGTGTATTGGTGTTAAGCTAATGAGTGACAAATGGATGAAAGACCTTTACCAGTATTGCTGGGAACTGCCAATTGCTACTCGGGCATGTGCAAAACATCTGCTTGCTTTAAGTAAGATAAAGTTTGTCTGGGAAGGTATTGCATTGGAATAAAATAGCTAGTGCTTAGCTGAAAAAAACTCCAAACCTGAAAAACAACAACCCTCCAGCCCTCAGAAGAGGAGTTCAACCAGATTGTTTCACCTAATGTTTAGAGAGAGCTGTTTGCAAGGATCCAGGTGGTGCTATTAGCTGCTGCTGAGTGGAGAATTGTGCCAAATTATTGCCTTTAAAACAGTGAGAGACCTGTAGAAAGTGCATGTGAAATTAATTGTACAATACCAGAAAGCCAGTATTTCTGTGGGATATGTGGTGTTTAATGCCCAGTACATTTTTTTTCCCCCTATCTGGAACTGAGTGAGGTTTGTTTGGTGTTAGGACAGTTGTTGAGGGCTGGAAGGATGGGTTGGTAGGTGTTTGAAAGACTAAACAAGCAGAGGAAAAGAAGGAAAAATATTAAAGAGTAGCTGAAATTGTGTGTTGCTCTTGTTTTGTGTACTAATTAAGAAGGTCTAATGCGCTCATAATTTTTCATGGTGAATCCTAAAGAAAATATGATTTCTTTTTAATATGATCTCATGTCTCAACAGGGGATTGTTTCACTGCATCAAGAACTGTTTGTAGGGCAACTTATTTGCTGCCAGGAACAGAACCCCAACTTTAACAATGTCAATTGATGGAGTAAGAGAAAAAGCTCAATGATATTTAATTGCACTATTGTAAAAACTACACAGACGAGGTCAGGTCTTCTGAAGAAAAGTCACCTAATCTTCCTAGGAGGGGGAAAGGATAAATGCGTACACATCAGGGACTGCTGTTTCTGCCATGATCCGTGAGACTGTCTTGAGCTGAGGAAAATAACTCCAACCACGAATGATACGGAGGAGACGTGTTATTCGGTGCCGGGAACGCGGGGGATAATCTACCAAAGACGCGCTCCCCGAACAAAGGAAGAGGGGTACATTCATACATCTGGTTTGCCCGCCCAGTTTATGCATATTCATTGTCCATTAGAACTTTCCAGAACCTTCTCAGATATACTCTACTTCATGTTCTTGCCCATCTATCTGCATATCCCCTCCCATGTTCTAGAACCCTCTTCAGCAAACCCACCCACGAACACGTGATACCAGCCTTACACCACCAAACTCCTTATGTGGCATGAAAGACCATAACAGAGTGATTGCACATTGGAATGGGCTGCCCAGGGAGGTGGTGGAGTCACCGTCCCTGGAGGTGTTTAAGAGAAGACTGGACGAGGAGCTTAGTGACATGGTCTAGCTGGGGGGTGTAGGGCTGG
>WEKX01016098.1:314049-349714 GCA_013390025.1 Pitta sordida
GTGGAAAAGGGCCAACTGTATTTTGCAAAACTAACGGCTCATTCAGCTTCCTTTAAGACTGAAATTCAGGTGCTTACCGTGAAACTGGATATCCGTAGTCTAATTATAGTACCCTGTCAAGAAGGCTGTTCAGCTCACCCTAACGCAAATGTCCCCTAGCTGGTGAGTTAAGAAGTTCTCCTCTAACTACAGTGGAAGTTTAGTTCCATCTGTCAGTCAGCCACACAGCTTTTGTATGGCAGATGAAAAGGAAGAAAATCTTGGAGTATTGCTTGAAAGAGCACCTGAGGAGCATTTAAAACAGGTGTAAAAAAGTGTTTATACATGAGAACTGACCTTAGGAGGTAGTCAAAAATTCTACAGCCATACCTCTCAAATACTGTACAATTTAGTCTGTATGTAAACAAAGGCAATTGTTATATCTTGTCTGAACAACTTGTTACGGTACTAGCATTCTGGCAGGGAGAGCAGAAAGAAATTTGAATTGAATCAGAAATCAAGACACAGTTTAGTCATGCTGGGTTCCTTAGCTGAAAAAACAGCAAAACTAAACCAAAGACCTCAGCTTAATCTTCTCAAAAGAGACCTGCTGGCCCCTCTTCTAAAGTAATGCATCAGAACAAGGAAAGGACAGACAACAGTTCTGTTTTGGGTTTGCCAACTCAGACTGTAACTTCTTTGTAACCACTGATCAGATTAAACAGCCACCTAGACCTAGCTCTTGCTCAGAAAGGCAGATGCAGAAAACTGCCACTGGAGGGGGTCAACATTCTTTTTCTTCATTGTTATAAAATATGTATTTGTGTCAGGGATACAGAAACCCAGCAACTGCTTTATAAATCATATGTCTATCTGCTACTTGGACATAAAAAATTGAATATAAAACAATCACGAAACTAAACTGGTATACGTGGGCTTGGAGCCTATGCAAAGCCACATGAACAAATACTTCCATTCTTCGAGAAATGGATGGCTAGTAGCCTGGCATGAACCTGTATTTAATTCTCAAACAATATCAAAAGGTTCAAAAACTGTAATCAGAAAGATGGAGGCAAGTATTGCATAAACAAGGAAGGACTAGCAGGATTCAGCTTTAAATCTGCTGCAGTACAAATCAAAACAAGCATCCCTTTAGAGCATCACAGAATTATCATTGAAATTGTATGTCCCAGCATTACAAAGCAGGGTCATAAGAAAAGCAGTCAAAAGAAGAAACATGATTAGCAGTTGTGTACTTTCCTTTGCAAGTAATCCTACATAAACAATAGCTGCAGGACTTGTAAATAAAAATAAATAAATAAGTGAACCACCTCAGACAACTGTGGCAGATCTAAAAGACAAAGGTAAGAGTTAGCTTACAACTGACCGTGTGAAGCATCTTCCTAAATTTAAATTGGAGCAAACTGTTAAGACTTAATTAGAAAACCCTGGTACTTTTGAAAAGGGTGGGGGGAGGGGAGGTTTATGTGATTTGCAAAGCTTTAATCTGTATTTCAAAGCAATTCAAATGCTCAGGTGTTCCTGAAAGTTTGCCTTGAGAGGTTTTTTAAGATACCAGTAGGATCTGTAATCACCAGTTATCACACACAAGAACATATTCCTACAACTCACCCACGCAGCTCAATCCTGAACATTTCTAGCTGACTGCACCATTTAAGAGCTTTTCAGGGCTCTCTAAGGCATGCTAAAATTTAAAATGTATACACTGCAGATGTTTCACAACAGTCACAGAGCAGTCATCAATTTCAAATGGCAGCATCATACATACTCTTGGCACTTCAGAGCTGCAAGTAACACATTTCTTTTACTATAAAACAATCAGATTAAAGTTTATCTACTATGTCTCCAGTTATAATGATTTTTAAACTCTATACTTAAAAAACTTTAATGGCATTACCCATGGGAAACCTTATAACTTCATAATATCCAGGAGCTTCTGTTCTCTTCACAGGTTCCATGAAGGGCCAAGCGCTTTGATGGCTCTTTGATAAAGAAAAGAGTAAGGTATCTAATATGGAAACTCCATATTGGAAATAATTTAAAAATCTTTACAGAAGGGAAACTAGAACTAGCACTCACCTTCACCTGCTGCAGGATGGTTTTTAACGTGCTGTAAAGTTGATCTGGATCTTTGGACTCCTTACTTGAAGGAAAACACAAATATAAAAAGATTAGTTCGAATCCCTTATCAGTATTCCTATGATTTGCATCTTACATAAAAGCAACTGAAATGTCAAGCATTTTACAGAAGAAATAAAATGTAAAACAAGCAAAGAAACAAACGTAAACAAAAACCCTCAAAAAAGAACCTCACCACCCAAACCACACCTGCCCGCAAAAACCCCCAAAGAAAACCACTTAAGAACTCATCCCCTGAAGATTATTTATCTGCTTTCAAGTGGATGAAAGGAAATATCAAATGACATTGCTTATAGACTTCTCTGAAAGCAATATCCCAACTGATTCATCATCTTACAGTGTGCAGCACTTACCCTCTTTCTTTTCCGCTTGGTTTCCAGCCAGTCTCTCCTGTACACCAACAACATGAGATAGTACATGGGAATTACAGTAGGTCACAATATCAATGTAATTATTGCAACTCCAAAAAGATAAGCTACTTCAGCATTGCTTCAGTAAAATGGGTTTGTTTTAATAAAAGCTTCTCCTAATAAATAACACAACCATCTAGCCCTACAGCCCCATTCAACTTCCTACATGCTCTTCCTCTAGACTGCTGAAAAGATTCTAAAATATTTCTATACACAACACATATTTTTTTCAATAATTCAATATATATTTTACCACAACCCCTGTAAAGAATAATGATGACGAAGTTACCTAATTTGATTGCGTATAGACAGAGAATAAATTTCAGAAAAGTACAGCTGAAAAAAAATCTCTCAAAAGATGATACTTGAATTTTTTAATTCTGATTTGCCCTGTAAGTTTGTCTCTAGCACAGAAATTATTGTTGTTCAGGAATGTAGGGAAATTGCTGCCTACACTGTGATGCAAATCAAAGAGGGATCACATATAAATAAAATTACACACATGTACATAAAAGAGGATCGGTCTGGGATGCCTTCAGGAAATCTCAAAAACAGCAATTGTAACGGAAACACATCACATCACGGAAATCAAATCAGCAGACCAAAACAATTACATTCTAATCAAAAAGCAATATGTGACTACATTAGTATTTCTAGTCTTGGACCTTTCTTGGGCTGTTCTGCTTCTGTTCTACATTAAAGGAGGTTGATACATACTAATTCCAGGAATGCTTTCTATAGGAATCTGCCGTACTCCATCTTTGAAGCAAGAAAGCCCGGGATAAACTTTTCGTATTTGAGCCTGTTTCCTTTCAATGAGCTTTTTAATGATCTGTAAGAAAGCAGTAGAGAAAACAAAAAATAGTTTATTTGCTCTAAAATAACCCAGACACTGATGAACAGAAACCTTCTCACTTCCTAATCTTACAGTCCTTCGCTCTTCCCTGCAACTGGTAATGGGACTGAGAAACCTGGCTGAACACTGATTCTGCAGATGAACCTACCAAGTCTCTCACCTTGGCACAATCCAGAAGAAAATGAGACGTTAGACATGAGACATCTGGAGGACCCAGGCACTTTATCTACAAGTANATATTCTGTGATATGGATATTCTGTGATAAGTGGAACATCTCCAAGTTCTTTACAATGGACATCCCAACAAGTGAGAGAGTAAAGTATCCTACTAAAGCAGTCCCAGAGCCAAAATCTTAAAAGCTAACAAGTTTTTGGAATTGACATGGTATGTTGATGGTTTGGGCCCGGAACTGTACTACTGCAGTTAAGTATGTCTGAGATGTAACAGGCTACAAGAGACTTGTCCACTATCCACAGACACAATGACAACATCTCATCCCTGAGGGGAAAGTGGCATGTTCAGCAGTAGACTGGAATCTGAATAATAACCCAGCCAAGCAGAAATGAAAGTAAAGAAATTATGGTCTATGTTGTATGGACATGTTGGTGGCATGACCTAGATATTAGGGTAGTGTGTTATAGGTAGGATGGTGTGTTGGTAGCAGGATGGCAACAGGTTAGGTAACAGGTTTGGCTAGGTTAGGTAATAGGTGATAGGTTGGACTCGATGATCTCTAAGGTCTTTTCCAACCTCACTGATTCTGTGATTCTGTGACATACAAAAACTTTCCCAGTGAGTGCAATAAAGAGACCTTGTAAACTAAATGTATAGCAATCAGATCCTGTCTTCATTTCTGCAAGCAGGGGCCAAATACAGTGATCCCTCATATATTGCAGGGGACTGGGTCTGGAAAGATGCCACGATAAGCAAAATTCACGAACTAGCAGTAAATAGGGTAAAGTCAGTAAAGCCATGTCATGGGTTAGATTTAATTTCTTGATAACCGCCATGCCTTTATCCGACTCTGAGGAAGGGAGATGTTAAACCAACTAAACAAAAGGCAGAATTCCTCAGAAGACGTGAGTGGAGGACTCCTTTTGTCTTGTGGCTGGTTAGCTAATGGCTCTTGATGGGTCATTTGGCCCTTGATAGATTTACAGGGGTGGGGTGGAGTGGTTTTTTTTGGCTTGTTTTCTTTTTCTTTTCTCCTTGTTACAGTTATGTTACTGTTTGTTCTTTTTTTTTCTTTATACAGTCATACCTCCAAATTCACACATTTTGGGTCTCTGTGGGTTCCCGTGAACACTAAATCCATAAATGCGGGTGCGCCATTAATATGGCAAATTATTGCCATGAATATGGCTGCTTTGCAACACTGCAACACCCTGGGGCCCCTTATGGTGGCAGGAGATGTCAGAGTTGGAGCTTCTTCCCTTTAGCTGTGGTGGCTACGCCGGTCCCAGGCACAGGAAGTCCCCAATCGCATTCCACAGGCCTTGTGCTGTGGGAGTGCTTTCCCTAGGGCTATGCATATCACCGGCGCTGGGCAAGCGCCGGTCCCTGGGGACAACACAGTGATCAGCACTTGCATTCCGTTGCAGTTATCACACCTTCCACAACCAGCATCGCCTCCCCTGACTGTAGTTACAGAAAGAGTAACACGCACACAGGCTCCTGGCACAGGTGGGCGGGTGGCCCAGGCTGCCTGCCACGGTGGAACGGGACCACACCATGCAGCGTGTTACAGTAGACTTCCCTGCTCCTGGCATGGTTGGGCTGGCAGTCTGAGCTGCCTGCTGTGGCAGAATGGGACTGCGCGGTGCTGTGTGTTACAGTATAAGACTTCCCCACACCTGGCACAGGTGGGTGGGCAGCCTGGGCCACCTGCCATGGTGGAACAGGACTGGATCTTGCCCCAGAACTATACACCGCCTCCACAAATCACTCAATAAGATTCACAAAATTTTACACAAATCACTGCGTAATCATGAGAAGGCATAAATGAGCGAGGTATGACTGTATATGTAAACAATTGTCACTTCCTTTTTCTAACATTTTTTGACTGAAATCTCCTTTGATTCAAAAAGTACAGTAAAGTAGATAAGGAGGTTGTTTTCCTTTCCTACTCCAGGAAGGTTCTCATCTTCCCGGGAAGGTATTGTTCTAACCTAGGACAAGCCAGTAAAGCTGCGGAAAAACCCCCGCTATGTACTGAAGCCACAAATAGTGACCTGCAAAGTAGCAAGGGATCACTGTAGTTCTATTGGAAGAAAAATTATTGTTCCATAAAGAAACTTTTTAACAAAAGAAAAGTCAGGTTTGAACACCCTTGAAAGAACAAATTATCCTTATAATTTGTATTTCTTGAAAAAGAAAGGAAGATATTTAAGCACAACCACCTGAAACATCTTAATTATTTCGCCAATAAACTACCTTATTAAATGGAATACTATTATAAACTAAATACAGTGAACCCCAATTACAGCACACCCTTGATTTATACATTAAAACGGTGGCAGAAAAAAAATCCTCTTTCTTTCAGGCAAAATACAGGCTATGCAGCATAAACACTTCATTCAAATGTCACTCTAATTAACCCTTCTGTTATGGGCGGGGACAGAATTGATAAAGCTATAAAACAAATCAATCTTACATGATTTTGCTTGTTATCAACTATGCCAAAATTTAGTTGTGAATTACTCCTCAAAATATCAGGACTTTATCACTGTTTCGTTGTTAAATCAGTAAGACAGAATTTAATGTTTCAACTGCACAAGTATGGCACTGGGACTTTGTGATGGACTGAAATTTTGTTGATGTCTTAAACATTGTCAAAGTCATAGTAACTTATTTCCAAGCTGCAAAGAAGCAACTGCCTGTTTGTGACCATCAAAGCACCCCACTTCACCAATATGCTTCCTGACTGGAATTTGAATTGTAATGGGGAACTTGAGATAAGACTATTTTCTAATCACATCAAGTCTGAGGCGAAGTAAGGTGCTGGAGGAGAAGGGTTTGGTTCTGTGATAGTGAAATCTCTCCACACCAGAGTAAACCCCCACTCTGGTAAAACTACGTACACACAGGGCTTTCACATGAGGCAGCTAAGAAAGGGTCATAAACAATTAAAGACTCCCCAAAGTGCCCCCAGACTCATTCCTGAGACCTTCCACCATCAGAGGACTGCATGTGATCCAACTGAGGTAACAAAGTCAGTGCCTGTCACAAGAGACTGCAAAGCTTCCCCTCACCTGCCAGGGGAGGTGCCTGGCATCTCCTGAACATATACTAAATCCATTGGACTCTATGTCATGCGGGACCCTTACCACGAAGAAGATCAGAGAAAGACCCACAGGACACAGCTGGGTTCCACAGAGTGGTGATACTTTTTCTATTAATCTCTGTGTCACGCTCTTTCTTCTCCCCTTTCCACTCCACTTTTTCTATTTCTCTCTCTCTCTCTCCCTCCCTCTCAGCCTCATATTTACTGTTAAATAAAATCCATACTATTGACTTTGGCATATGGTCTCATTTGCACTTTAATTCATTCCTACTAATTTTAATAGCCAGATCACAAGAGACTTGAATGAAACTAACAATTCTAACTAATAAAAGTACACATGCAAATGTTTTAGGCACTAAAGCAGGGAGCTAACCTGGCATTGACTAAACTGTTTCTCAACATCTGAATAAATGACAATGTTAAGTATTTAATTTCAGCCCTTACCTCTTTTTGCTTTTTGATGATGACAGAAAATTCTGTGTAGGGGATCCTTGGATTTAACTCACATCCCATTAATGTGGCACCCTCATAATCCTTGATGTAGCCAACATATTTTGCTTTTGGTACTTTAATATCTTTGGAGAAACCCTGACAAAGAAAAAAACCTTACATTGTCATAATGCCAATTTCCTTTTACATTTGTTTTAACTGAAATGCTATGAAGATTTAGAAACAAATTCATCACAATGATAAAATACAAACAATACAATGGAAGGAGTTAAAGACCATGGTCCAGTGTTACACCTTCTCATGGGAGGCACTTGATACAAGAATCGCTAAGATACAAGACACAAGAATTGCTAAGAAGGGAGTTAGAGAAGATAAAAAGATTGACGAAAATATTTTTTCTGTAGACAAATTTCCTAGATTTTAAAAAAAATTTGCTATTTAATATTAAAGAATGCCAGTCCTATAGTCATAGATGAAGGAAAGTTGCTGTTGAAGTTGATGAGATGACAGAAATTTTACAGCTGGAAAATTTTATTTTTTTTTACTTGTATATTTTAAGTTAAAAAGTACATTAACAAATCCTATTCAAAGTCCAAAGTTATACTACTTTGGATACTTTTATGACTGTACATCTTCATAGAGTTCAAAAGGTAATTGAAAAACAGACCTACAAAATAATTAACCAAGACAATAAAAAGTAGCATAGGACTCGCACTTGGGCTGCATTTTACTGTTTTGTTACAGTGGTATCTATGAAAACTCAGTAATAAGCAGAAACCCAGACAGGACTTCTGCCTCACAATTCACCATCAAAGACTTCAGACTTAGATGGAGACTGAGCACATTCAAACTGGGAAAGGGATATTGCAGACATGAGAAGGGTCTGTCCACAGAGATGTAACAGATAGGCATCTATTTACTTTCACTCATTTTGAATGTGTGAAGAGTAAATTGTACCAGTTTTATAAACAGAATGATGTAACAGCTGAGGCTGGAAGGAACTTAAGGAGGTCATGTAGCCTCCTCCCCACTCAGAGCAGCACTCATTACATCTGGTTGCTCAAGGCCATGACAAGCCTGGAAGACTGTAAAGGACAGAGCTTACACCAGATCTCTGGGCAACATTTTCAAGTATTTCACCACCCTTAGACCAGGAAGGAAAAAAACCCCAAAACATTTTGCTTCTATCTAGTTGCAATTTCCCACTATCCAACTTACATTTGCTGCCTTTAGTCCTTACACTGTACACCTCTGAGAATAATCTGACTCCATTTTTGCCCTATCATCTGACCAAATAGTCGGCATCTGTTCATCAAATCTATTTAACAGATTAAGCATGGAAACCTTTCCTGAATTTGAAATTCATGCTTCAAATCAGGAGGAGCTGTGATGTAAGTCATGTAAGTTCTATTCTGTTACAGGTATGTCTAGTCCTTCTTTATACTTCTTACAGAATCAGTGAAGGAACTGAATGAAAAAATGAAGAAGCAGCCAATCTATATTTGACTAGTTTTTAGACTTAACAATATATGGGCTATACCATATACCTATATACAGAAGATTCTATCAAAATGCATTAGAAGACAGTAACATTACATAGGATGAACACAGAGCACATTTTATAGATTTAAAAAAAAGCCCCAACCATAAAATTGCACTATGTATTTTATCCAACTACTTTTCACATCTAGTTGTTTAGTCTATCACTCCTAGATGTTAAACTTCTTGCACCAAGTAATTTCTTGCATTGACTTACTTGTTTTTTGAAGTAGCCAATAGCATATTCATCTGCATACGTGAGAAAGTTGAGAATGTTGTGTTTGATGTGGTACTCCTTCAGATGGTTCATTAGGTGAGTCCCATAACCCTGTGTGAAACATGAGTAAAAATGCCTTTGGGGACTGCAGATATCAGAAACAGTAGACTGAGGGTTATTACAGATTGTTTCTCAAAATGCAGTCTTTCTTCTAGATCCTGTTTTAAAGATTTTCTCATAACTAACTTGCTGAGGTGTACTCAAGAGCAAACTGTTTTCAGCCTCATAAGGGTATTTTTGTGACCCAGTATGGAAAACAGAGTATTGGTATCTGGTGTCTGATTCACTTTTAAACTAAAAGAGACCAAAACCTAGACTCGTTCTAGGGGTAAAGAGGTACACAATCCTGGAAATTGTAAATCCAGGGGCCCACCTTTTTTTTTTCTGTTAAATTACATATCAACTATTAATACAGTGATCCTCTGCATAGTCACGGTCCGTAATTTGCGAGATCCCATACTCGGCGTTGATTTTCCAGTGAATTGCTGGTACTCGCCACTGCTGCGGCTCCAGGACTCTCTGCTGCCGTGGTGCCGGCATCGACCATTTGCCCCCTGCCCCGGCGCTCGACCCCCGCCCTAGCGGAGCACAGCCAGACATCTGAAACAAGCCCTGCTCTCAGGACCGTTCTCCAAACCTTATTAGGGGAGGGGGCATGCCTACAGGCGTGGTGTACTTGACTACGTAGTGGGTTCGCTATCTTTGAGGATTTCACAACTCGCGTGAGGCGGACCAGAACCAACAGCCCGCAAGTACTGGGGTATCACTGTACCACATATTTCACCAATCACTTATACTGTAACAACAAGGCATCCTTTCTTAGGATGAAGGATCACTTCAAAACTGCAAAGCAGCAGCAATACAGAAGTTATTCCAGTGTTCTGTGCACCTTTAGCAGAAACAGCTTCTGCCTGAAAGGATTTACAATCTAAACTTTTATCATGAGGCATAAAAGGGAACAGGGAAACAATTACCACAATAAGCAGTAGAAAACGACTGAGTCCACAATCAAAGAAATAGCATGATTTCTATTTTCATTCAACCCCACAGTAAACAAAAGGTTCCATTTATTCACATTACTAAGCAAGCTATAGTCTTCCCCTTCTGCTGTGAAATGAAGAACTGCAAAATAGACAGGAAAGCCCATAATAATGTTTCTTTTTCCTGCATATGTTCCTATTTTATCATCATGGAGACTAACACAACACTTAAAGAAATATACATGGATTTGGTTGGGTACGCTGATCTTGAAAACTGGGGAAATTTTTACTTATGTACATAAATCAGAAAAATAAATTAGAAAATACAAACTTCTGATTTAATTCACAATTTAGAAGCCCCAAACATGGGAATAGCCAGATAAAACATTCCTAAAAGGAAACTAAGCCATGTATAATAAAATAATTTTGTAAACTGGGATCAAACTACCTCAAAAACAATTCAACTTGTATGTGAAGATAGTTCCTGTACTTACTCCAGCCTCAAACTGAATTAAGGTAGGAATTTATTTTTCCCAAGACCAGGCAGGTCACCCATATGCGAATATATTTCTTTTTCTCTCCGTTACGTGCTGAAAGGGGCCACCTTTACTCAGAGAGAAAGGTTGGAAGGCAAATTTTCAGAAACAGTCAACCGATACAGTGAGACACGCAGAGGGTAAAAGAATAAATTGCGGATTGTGTAACTTTGGGGGCACTCTGATGGGACAGAATTATTTGCTATTATTTTGAAAGATTATTCCTAGAAAATCACAACATACCTTTGTCAGCCTCATATGTGGAGTGCAGTTAAGCATAACTTAAGAATATTATGTTAGGGTTTGCATTTGCTAAAACACTTTGGGTACTTTTATGACAGGCCACTGCTAAGTGTAGGGGAATGTTCCTCTCGAACACCAGAGTTGAATAAAATCAAATATAACCATCAGTTGTCATAGGCTTTCAATCGTACTGTGTCACCCTTTCACACCAGGGTGCACAACTTCTGCATGTTAACTGCTACAGACTGAATTAATCCACATCTCAGCTTCCACCACTTCTACTGAAAATCATGAAGCCACAGCACCATCTAAAGGCAAAATACTGAACCAAATTATCATAGTTGATCATTGTACTCATTGAAAAAGCTGGAGGAACCTCCTGTATTCTTAGTGGTCTGTATTCTTCTAAGACAGACATTAATTCTCAACATTCCAAGAACATTTAATGAAATTAACTCAAAAAAAGGTGTATACAATAGACCCCGTGTTTATTTTGTGACGCAAAACTATACCTATTTTTTTAATATATCTCATTTTGATTGAAGTCATGTAATATCACAAAATGATTGAACACAATGATGTCACACACGAGCAATACCTATTTCGGTTAATCATGATGTATTACACTACACAGAGACAAAACTACTGGAGTCAGAGTAGTGAACAGTCCAAGAACAGGAGACAACTGGCCAACTATTGCTGCACTGGGTAAGATTTTATTTAATGAATTAATTACAGATAATCTTACTATTATGATGATTGTAAATCTGTACAATTGTTTAATTTTTGTGTATTATATTCAGAATCACTGTATCTTTCAAACTCTATTTCTGTCTGGCAACTCAACAGTATATTCAACATTACTAACAAATTAGGAGTGAAAGCATTTCATAAACTCAAGCAGAGAATTATGTTTACCTTGACTTGCTCATTGGAAGTCACAGCACAGAAAACAATCTCCGTAAATCCTTGGGAGGGGAACATTCGGAAGCAGATACCACCAATAACACGACCATCTTTTATTAATGCAAGCGTTTTGTGTTTCCTGACCAGATAAAAATAACAATTGTTTTAATTTGTGTACATAAAGTGTCACTACCTTCCCTTCTCAGAAAATTGATTCATTTCTTTCCATGACACTAATGCAATTGAATATCCCTCAAGTAAGACACTCATCTACAGAAGAGTTGTTATTTTTAACATCATGTGTTGAATTTACCATAAAGGTCATCATCATTGTGCAAGGTCCTGGCCTTGCCAAGTACTCTGAGATATTAGCGAAATACCCAATAAATAAAAGTTGTATTGCTTTTATTGAATCTATTGCTGACAGTTATGCCATTGTGCTGTTCTCAGGATGATCCTACCGAGCAAATTAGAAATTAATGGCGTTACAGAACAACAAGTCCTTTCTAAAGGATGCCTGTTCCCTTGCATGCATTCTCTGTAGATAAGGTATCAGTTTCAAATGCAGGTGATGAAGCAAGAAATGACATTTCTTATTTCTAATCACCCACTCCTAGTGGAATCAGGACCAGAACAAATATCCTTTTCTGTCACTCTGCCAGGAAACTTGTAATGAGGTGCAATCTCAACTCTTGTGTCAAGGATAAAGAATTTTAGTGTAATCTTCAATGTGCGAAAAGATTTACACTGCACCTTTATTTAGATTATCCAACACACAGTATGATATCACACATCACAAATCCTGCTAGCAAATCTGCTCTAGTGTGGGCACCTCTCTCCACAGGGCCACAGAAACTGACTGGCACCTGCTCCAGTGTGGGCTTCCCACAAGGTCACAGCCCTCTTTTGGGCATCCACATGCTCCAGCTCGGGGCTCATCCACAGGCTGCAGGGGGATAGCCTGCATCACCATGGTCTTTACTACGGAAGGTGAAACTGCTATAGCAGTTCATGAAGAACTGCACCCAGTGCAAAGGACTCATACTGGAGAAGTTCATAGAGGATTGTCTGTCGTGGGTAACAGCCCATCCTGGAGCAGGGAAAGTGTGAGCAATTCTCCTTTGTGGAAGAAGGAGTAGCATAGACAACGTGTGATGAAACTGATGCAGCCCCCATTCCCTATCCCCCTATGCTGCTTAAGGGAGGAGGTGAAGAAAATCATGAATGAAGATAAGCCTGGGAAGAAGGCAGGGTTGAGAGGAAAGTATTTTACGATTTAGGTTTTATTTTCTCATTATCCAACTCTAACATGATTTGTAAAAAATTAAAGAAAAAAAATTTCCTAAGTTGAGTTTGTTTTGCCTTTGATGGTAATCAGTGAGTGAGCTCTCCATGTCCTTATCTCTACCCAAGAACCTTCCTTTGTATTTTCTCTCTCCTGTCCAGCTACGGAGAGGAGTGACAGAGCAGGTTTGGTGGGCATCTGGCATTCAGCCAGGGTCAACCCACCATGGTCCCATGAAAAAGAAATGGCTTGTCATTAATACAGCTACCAAGATAATATTTAGGTTCAATCAAATTAGACTGACCAGGAGCTATGTGGACTTGAAAAAATGGCAGAAGGGTGGCACCGGCAGAGCTGCCCAACATGCCACCTCTGCTGCCCATTCCTACAGCACTGTGTGAAGAAGCACCAGAGTCTCTCTGCTTCATCCACCAATCCCTCTCCAAGGGTACTCACGGATCAAAGACCAAGCGCGTGATGTATTCCTTCGGCATTCGAGGCAGCTGATGGGAGAATACATTCTGCAAACCAACCAGCCACATCATGATTTTCTTGTTGGGCTTTTGGTTCAGAGAGTTCCCCACCACATGGAATTCAATCACCCCCCTGCGCTCTTCCAGCCTCGCTGCCTCGTCGCGGGCCGAGTGTGCTGACAGGAAGTTGGTCTGTACCGCACAGAAGAGGAACAAAATCCACTTTTTGAGATTTCACATCCTCTAAGAGAACAGCCTTAATGAACAAACAAATAAAACACACTTTTTTTTCCAGCAGAGCTACGAATGACTGCTTTTGTAATGCACATTTGCAGAAGTCCTACCATCACACAAGCCAGATATAAGTCTACACTACAGTGTATAAAGGCCTATTTGAACTTACATTAGTAAAGATTAGGTAACAACTGCAATGGTTATTGACTCAACTAGTTCCAAAACCTCTTGAGGGACAGCACTCATCTAGCTGAAGGCTATATCACTATCTCTTGATATTTTCTTTAGCCTTAGCCAGCTTGGGCAAGAGTAGTGGATTCACCTCTTCATACAGCAAATCACACATTTTAATGTTGGTGTAGAAAAAGTCATATATTTTTCATTTTCGTAGTAGTGCTTTCACAGGTTCACAGGTTATTTTGAGTTGGAAGGGACTCAGGATCATTTCCACTATTTCTGCCACTACTGTAAGAGAATAAAAGGAACATTTTAATTCCTACAGAATTTACTGTTACCTATCTAGCAACTGCATCCATATTTTCAAATGCAGATTAAATTAATACAGAAAATTTATTTAACTTCTTTTTTTGAAGATCATTTTACAATGCCAAAACATCGCTGCATGCACATACTGTTTACTTTTTAGAGCAAAGTTCGGCTACCGGATTTCTAGTCACTGCCAGCCCCAACAGTCAGGCTAGTACAGCATTTATAATATGCAGAGCCATCGGTCACAGTACATAGTCTGAATAAGAAATATAAGTGGTTCCAAATCTTCAGCAGTTTCTAGCTAAACCTTGGCAAATGAGCTGCTGGCAAAACATACTCTGGCAGAGGGAACAGAAGGAGGAAAAGCCAGCCAAGAAAAAAAAAGTGTGTAGTTCTGTACCATGGCACAATTCTGCAATTCTGTTTGTTTTCATCTTACTGCAGAAAAAAAGAGCAACTGGGGAAGACAGAGCAAATACAGTAACTATTTAGATAAGTTTCTGCACTAGACAGAGGTTTTGACTTTGGATCTTTTATTCCGCTGCAATATTTGAACTCCACTTAACCTTATGTGCTATATCTATGATTAACAATAAAAAGCATAATCTGGATCCATTCAGTAACAAAAGTGCCTTGCAAGATCTTGCCTGGGATCTACCTTTTTACTATCATTAGTTTCCAAGTCTCTTTGTTAACCATATTGCATTAAAAAAACCTGTACAAGTATTGTTCATTTTAATGATGTATTTCACAAATATTTTTTGTTCACCTAATCATACTCTTTCAAAGTCTGTTTTTCTTGACAAGACTCACAGTTTATACTCTATCCATGTGGAACATTTGCAAAACTAAGTCTCACCTCTGGCCCAAGCATTGCTGCAGGGTCTGTTATTGTTGACATTACTTCATTGATTAACTCAATAGGAATATCTCCTACAACCCTTGGTCTTTTGGAATCCTCTAGGGAATAAGGTTCATTATTTTTTCTCTTCTCACCTATAAAACAAAACTAGGACAAATTAGAAACAATCGAAATGTCACAGGCTAGCACTACGAAGTCTAGCACGCCTGTTATATTTTTTTAGTTTCTATGACAAGTTTTGGGGGTGGGTTTTGGTTTTTTCCCCTTTAATCCCCATAGAAAGGAAGAAAGGGAAATAAATTAAATCTGAACAATATTTATTACTGCTCAATTTTGGGTTTGCACTGGGATATTAGCATGAAGCAAGATGAATATACCTCTTCTTCCTATACATCTGTAAATTCACTGTGAAACTATGTATTTCCTTTTTGCTTCAAGATCCTCTTCATGTAAGTTCTGTGCTGCTCTCTTGAAAGGCCAGTACATAACACACAAACTGTAGTGCCTATTTCTGGATAACATGAAATCCCCATTTTAGGATTCAAGGGAACTAAGTATCCACTAAATATTTCTTTCACCCTTTTTGTAAACCAAGGAGTACTTACAGTTTGATGTGTCATACATATTTGACTACAAAAATCCATAAAAAGTTTCCAAATCAAAATATATCATGTTAATTATTAACTGCCCCACTAACTGCAGAGCAACATGTAATACAGCAAAAGCAAATAGTTAAATTCATGAAACGAAAGTCCACCAAGAACTAGCAGAGGTATAGTAACAGAGCTGGCTGCTAGCTCGGGATTATCCCACTCATTATCCTATCATTCCCACTTCTGAGGGACAAGTTGAGAAATGGCCATAAAGAAAGCTGTAGTTTAGGAGCCACTTTTAAGTTCCTCTGTACTGAACATGAGCTAAGAACTCATTAAGGTTCTTCTACTTCCTTGAGGACTCTACATAAGCTTGGGATCATTTCTCTGACCTACAAACTTTCTTGACAGGCTCATTAATACTGAGGTGTTTGAAAAAGGATTTATTAAGAGAATTTATGCATTCACCAACCTTTCTTCTAAGTTTTTGGGGTTTTTTTTAACCTGACCTCATTCAGGTTTTAAATTTAACATGACTAGTGTGTTTGTGCTTTTCTTTACTGTTCAAATGTATGCACTTTCAGTACCTTGAAAGATTAAAAAATCCAAATGCAATAGTTCTACTATGCCATTATTTAAACAAAATCTTTTCTCAGGGCTTACAATAGATGCATTCCAAATAAAGAATTTTACAAAAACCTCTGACACCAGCAGACCTTTCCACATTTTAATTTAATTTAAACAAATATTTTTTTTTTTCTAAATACAGTTGCTTTTTCTACTAGTTAAACACTACCATAGTGGAGAAAAAGTATGTGTGTGCATGTCTTTCAGCAAAAAACACCTCAAGTTTGCTACTGCAGATTGAAGGCAAAGGTTACCATACATTGCAAGTACTGATAATATCAACAGAAGCCAAAAAAGCAGGCCTCTGTCTCCATTACCTAAGTTTGGGTCAAGAGTAGAAACTTTGCAAGCTGGACTCATATTTCCACTGTTGGGTTGCTCCAGAGATGAAGGACTTGCACTGTATCCAACAGACCTTGCAACAGGAGGTGGACTGATAACTGTAATGACACAAAAGGAAAACATGAAACATTCAGGACATGGAACCCATTATGATACTGACTGAAGGACTGTCACAAAGATGGACCCACCTTCACACCCACTTTCACCTAAAAAGTAACAGAATCACAGAATCACAGAATATTATGAGTTGGAAGGGACCCACAAGGATCATCTAGTCCAACTCACCATCTAACACCCGTACAGAGATGAGAGCACATCCCAGGGCGGTAACACCAACCTAGATCCCTCACAGTCTAGCAGGCCACTCCGAGCCGGAAGGGACCCAGGATCATCCAGCCCTACACCCCCCAGCTAGACCATGTCACTAAGCTCCTCATCCAGTCTTCTCTTAAACACCTCCAAGGACAGCAGCAAACATTGTGCTATAGAGCAATGACACCAGCTCACAAGCAGAGACATTAAAGCTTTATCTCAATGTGTATTTCTAAACTAACTTCCACCTAACGAAGGAGTGCTGGAAAACAGATTTCAAACATCAGGCTTTCTTATCTTGCAGTGCTGAGCAGAAGCTAGGAAAACAAACTTCCTTCACATACCTGCCAAGCCTGCCGGCATTTAGCTTCATGAAAGGACTTTTTGTAGGGGTCTACTGAAAAGCAAAATCTCATCATTAAGCTTCAGCTGTCAACTTTAACAGCACGCAAAGACTGGCTGGACAAATCAAACTCAATTAAGGGAGTTGTTTCACCAGTTAAGAGAATGAAACCATTATTTTAAAAGGTCACAGACTAATATATCTCTCTCTAATATTTAAAAATAAAAACTCCACAAAACAAAACAAAAAAAACCCTCACAAACAAATAGCACTAATCTTAAATCATCCAGATTTCATATGTGTTATACATCACTAAATGCAAGTTACCTGTCTGGATTCCCAGTTGGCCAGTTCGGGAACTAGACACCATGAAATCCTGATCCCAAATGGGAGAATTCTGGCTGTACACTTCTTCTTCCAGCATAGACAGAAACCTAAACACAAAACCAGGTGAAATATAGGATCCATCAAAACAGGTTCTTTTTCAACGTAAGAACTGCAACATTAAAAATACTGTATTAAAAATATTTACCGAGTCAGTAAGAAAATGCTGTTGGCCAGTGCTTTAAAAAAAAAAAAAGAACACACACAAAATCACAAACCAGAGTAGACATCAAGTATCTTAATTCAGTACAGCGCTTTCATTAGTGAAAATTTATCATCTTTGATTATAAGCAATATTTATCTGATTTGTAAATGCAGAATGAAACAGTTACAAATTACTTTTACAGAATGGAACTACACTAATAAGAAAGATATGAGCTGACTGATGTTATACAATGATGACAAAATATGTCTGTTTTGATAAACTGGTGTTTTGCAGATACACTTGCCTCTTACAGATTTATAAAATCCCACTGTTAAGTTATTACCAATGCTCTTAGGAAGATATTTTCACTCCTTTAAGTGTCTTACTGTACCATTTAAATGCATGTTTGTGCTTGCATAACAGTATTTTTAACCTTACTTTGGTACAGTTACAGAAACAGTATGATCTTAAATCTCTCTTAGCATTATTATATGTGAGAGAAATTCCACAGACCAGATGATCCAGCACACTCGCCTTTTCAGGGCTAATGCATCAATTCCCTCTCAGAAACAAGATAGTTGCTTATCCTCACAGCTGCTTATCTGGTTTTCAGACCAGAAGTTGACACAGCACATTTTTACTCTCCAGACTCATCTCTATGTATAGAAACCATGCAGCTGAAACCAGCAGGACTGTTGGATAAGACTTTCTTGAACAGGATAAGGATTTTCAGGATCAAGTTGAAATCTTGCATTGTATATATAGGACAGCTATACCTTAGCAATGTGCTGTGTTTACTGCTGTCTATACAGCTGACAAGGGCTGAAATGCTTGTAGCAGTGACCTGGCCATCTGTGACAAAGCAGAAGGACAATTTTAACTTTAGCCAAAGCTACATTTACAGGCAGCACAGAGGCTCTGCCTTCATTCCCATTAGTTACTACTTCCTAAGAACACAGAGTCATAACCGGTGGATGCTCCCTGTGCTCAGAAAGGAGAGTCTGGAGCAGACAGGAGACTGATGCCAGTACCAGGCTTCATGCTCTGGGACACAGCTCCTATGAAGGGTTTACTCAGCATAATGCCAGCAGAGAGACAAATGCTTCAGACAAGTACAGCCCATAAAAGATTTAAAATGTTATTCATATTACCCACAGATCATCTGCAAACAGTGCTTGTCTTTCTTTTTTCCCCAGCAGAATATCAAAAGGAACTGCAGGGAATAATAATTCTTTTCAAATTGCTGTAAAAGCTGTAAAAGGCTATAAAAAGCAGTGAAAACAGGGCATATGCACACCGATTCCCTCCACAAATCTGCTCCTTGCATCAGTGTAGTGTTAAATCCTTTACATCAACTTTAGGGCCAGATCATGATCCTATTCCCAGATTTATACAAACATTCCCATATGCATAACAGTCTACCCTAGAGACAGTGAACATCCTTCAAGTGGGAAAATACACTACTCATAATAAAAGCAACAAATCCTGTCTACTCGGCTTTGGAAAGCTCACATTTTTCATTCCTCTGAGCACTACTCAACTTCTTGCCCAACACAGTAGCTTGTGTATCATGAGTGTCACCACGTCTCCTGAGGTACAGTCATCTGCTATTAAGAGGGACAGGCTTTTGAAGTATGACCTAGAGAGCTAAGCCACCCACACAAAATAAGGATATTTTTGAAGTGATGAATTATTTTAACAGGAAGATATCTGGTCACCACTACCTCTCCTCTTTATTGTCAGTAAAATGTTTGAAATGCAGGACAGTCAAAGTTGAGAATGTTTCAAGACAAATCATTCTCCCAGATACCCCAATTATTTTTGTTAAATTGTGAGAGATCATCATCAACATTCCAGTAGTGGAACAAGTTTAGGATTCAATTATGCTATTTTTTTACTGACTCCTCTCTTCTTTGTCAAATAAACCCATCTACTCTGGGGGTGGGGTGACTACTTTGTTTCCTATTACAGTGTTGAATTAAACAGAAATTCCTAGGTATATATACACTCCTCTACAACACTCCCTTTTTTACTGCTCCATCACCAAAGTGGAAGCAAGCATATGTTTTGGGAGGTTGGTACTTACGTTGTTTCCTAAGACTATTGAAAAAGAAAGTAATTGGCCAACAATACCTGCTAATAGGCTAAAAGCAAAATTCCCCCAGCAAGATGAATAATCCTTTTCATAAAGTAAACCCTATGAGGAAGCAAAGCAAGTGGCTGTGTACATAAAACACACTAGTACAAGTTATGGCAGTAAATAAAGCTGTAGTATCTACTCGTTACTGAATAAAAAGAGAAATTATTTTAAGCTGCAGGTAACTTCTCTCTTTATACAACAAAGTTTCTGGTTAACTCTGAAAGCAAGCATACTGTGACCTCTTACTTTGGAAAGTGGGTGAGGATTAGTGTTCGTTTTTCTTGAGGAAGCTTGTCTTTCTCTTGTCTGGCCTGCTCCAGCAGTTGCCGCCTCATTACGGTAAAAACTGAGCGAAGCAATGTCCTACCAAAAACCTGGGTGGTTTCATACCGAGGTAGACTGTCACAGAACTGAGGGACATTGCAATAACAAAGCCATCTGTAAAGAGGAAAAAAGCCAGAGCCAATTAGCTATTGACTACTAATAAAAGTTAACTCCTACGAACCCTGATTGACATCTGTTATCACAAACAAATGGAGGGGAAGCACCCACCAAACATGGTCTTACGAGCCCCATGGATTTTAACTGCCCTATATGCCAGGTAGTTATCTAAGGTAATAGGTCATGAGAGTATCCCAAGCAGACACAGTCTGCTGTGTCACTAGCCACAGTCTCAACTCACAACAGGGTTTGCTGTTCACCTTCATGAAGTCGAGATTGTCCGAAGAAAGGCCACCAGGAAAGCGGCCAGAAGGTGTTGCTCATCGTCAGCCAGGAAGTGTCCCTGGCCATGCCAGGGCGCTGAAAGAGAAGTTAGCTAACTGCTGCCTGCACTTAGCTCCTGTCCCTGCGCTAACTGAAAAAGGCACTGCGCTACCATTGTGAGAAAAAGAAAATTAAGACACACATGGCTTTTTATTCCAGCTCTTCTTCCCCAGTGACTAAGTTATTCCTTTGAATTCTAACAACATATTAAAAGGTCTTAACAAGAACTATCATTCTGAGGAATCTAGTAATATCTATTCTCCCATTAGCATTCAAGCACTTGCAAAATTATTTTCATTTTTCAACTCCTCTGTGATCTAGTTTGAAACACTGATGCTTTACAATGCTTAATGTTATCTTCTTTTTCAAGATGAATAGCAAATAGGGATCTTACATAAGACTGAGAGCACTTTGCAACGTGCAAAGGCACTGTTAGATACAGATGTTCTCAGCCTGTACTCCCTGTTGTTGGCTGATAAAGCATACCTCTCAAAACACAAGGCTGCGGGTAAAACTGATACAGTCTCACTAAAACCCTCGGGTTTTCATGTAAACTCCATGACTGCAAAAATTCACAAGGTATATCCACGGTGCAAAGGTACTGGTATATTCCTGAGGTTTGTAAGTGCTCTGTTTGTAAGGAAGACTTGTAACAAGCAAAAGCAATGTTACCTGGTATAATTCACTTTATACCCCGCAATATCATCATTGGGTGACCGTAGCCTTCGCTGAGAAGGTGTCTCCAGGTGCCAGTAGTTAATACGGTTCAGAAACATTTTAGCCAGTTCCACTATTGTTTGTCTTTCCTTCGAGGGTAAGTGGCTAAATTTGTACTGCACGAAATTATTCACACCCTTAAGGAGGAAGAAAATCCTGTTTAACTATTTAGCCATATTTTTTGTAGGAGCATCCTAAAATATTACTCACTTTATATTCAGCAACCCTGAACTTGAATTACATGGGAAACAAAAATATTGGAGGCCATGAACTCCTTGCTCAGCTACTCATGTAGCAGCCATAGGTTGGTTCCTGTGCACACAGCAGCAGGTACCTCCAGATATTTTCATTTAATCTACCTCCAGCAGTTGACATAAAGGTGAAGAATAACAGAATCACAGAATATTCTGAGTTGGATGGGACCCACAGGGAACATCGAGTCCAAAAAAAAATTCGTTATTTTAACTTGCTTCTCAAAGTCAAGGAATGGAGAAAGTTCTGGTAGGCTTTTTTCTATGTGCTCTGTAAATCAAGTAACACCTACAAAACTCTCCAGCTACTTTTCAATAATAGAGTAAGGCTTGTGGCTTCTAGTTAAAATTGTGTCGACACATCATATTATTTCAAGATATGTCAGTACTTCAGAAGCACATTTCCTTATTATATTTTGGATATTGTCCACTTTAAAAAAAAAATCTACTGAACATAGTTAAAATGTGTGACTAAAAGAGCTGCAATACATATATATTATAAATCAAATATAATACTTATGCCTAGCAAATCATTTTGTTTGATTGAGTTACCAAGCTGCTAGAAACAGAATCAAAAATATTTGTCTATTTTAAAGAGAAAATTATTTCAAAGTAAACTGTAAGAATTAAGTCTTTCATCTCTATGATTTATTTTCTTTAGCAAATTGAACAAACAGTAAAAATAATGTGACAAAAATTATATTGTATTATTTTTATTATATACACCTTTTTAATAGTCTATTTAAAGGACTAGAAAGTGTACGGAGATTACATACACTTATTTTTTGTTTATTCTCCAACTAAAGCAGAACTGCAGGTGAAGACTTCTCAGATATTCAGCAATAAAGTGGTTTGATTGTCTAAACTATAAAAAGTGAGAGTTGCAAAGAAATAATTACTACATAACAGTTTCACATTTTTAAAATACCCTGTTTAACAACAGAGCATCCTTTCATGCACTAACATTTCAGTGCTGTATGTGAGTCTCTGCATAGTCTCACTGGAGCTAATGGACCCACTTATCTGCCTAAAGTGCCCTCTAGGGAGCTTGCTTACCGAAAAAGTGTATTTATCATATGTTCTTTATCCATTGAGAAGTTACAAAAGCCTCAGTCATTCTTTGGGTTTGGCTTTGTTTTTTTGTTGTGTACCCTTTGAAAGAGAAGGCTATGATCTCACTGAATTGGATTGTAACATTTTCCTTATTTTACAGAAGGCAAGTGCCATTTTAATATTGGATTTCTAAATTTCAACAGCATTTTTCATCACTTGAAACACAGAAAGATTAGTAGTGCCTACATAAAAGTACTATTTCAAGTTAACTCTCTAAACCCACAAAAAGTTTCATTAAAGAGTAAGATGAATGATGAGAGGTCAAATAATGTAACTATTGTACCAACACTAAAGGAGAAGCAGCAGCAGAAGTCTCCTATACTTCCCTACTTTGTCCTAAACAATACACAGAAATATCTGTAAAGTGCCTAAAATGCCTCATTTTCAAACCCAGTGCACACATTTACAAAAACAGAACCACACAAAAAAATCCCCGAACTCCCAACCTCTCATCAAATACATAATAACAAAGGAAATAAACAAAAACCCCAAACACAACCCCCTCAAAGCAACGAAAAGAAAAAAACAAAACCAAAACCCACCACACCAACAAACCCCACATTTTGACTCTTTACCTGTTCAATGCTAGGTTTTTCAAAAGGAGGACTTTCCAAAGATCCTTCAACTACAGGTTTTCCCATCTGTAAAATGCACTTCCTCAAAAGCTGTTAAAAACATGTAAGTTTTTAAAAAATTAGTCCATTTGCATACACAGAGCCCACGGAAGTTACAAGTGCACCACACTTGGAGCAGTAATGAAAATCTCCTGGCTATGTATCTGCTTATTTAGTCATCTGAATTAGTAATTTACTTCACTGTAAATTCATCTTCTTTGAAATGCAAACAAGAGCCTTTTCTGAGGAAACGTAGGCAGCTAAGTTAGCATTGACGTCAACTGACTATTATATGTACGTGAAGAAGGTTGTGCAGTTTATAGATGGGACTCATGGTCAGCTTCTCAATCATCTGGATGACTTCTGGAACAAGACTCAGTTTTCAAGTACCAGAAAGTCCAGTCCAGACTGCTCCACTCAGTAGAGCATCACCTCAGAGAAAAAATGCCTCACCAGATAAAGTCAGTCCACACATGAGGGGCAGTGAAATTGGCTTATGTGTGAGAGACCGAAAAACCGAGGATAACACTCCACAAGCTCAGCTTACTTTGAACAGGTAGAAATAAACTTGCTTGGTGTCTGCATCTTCTTCTTTGTGGACACAGGTGAACAAATATTCCACATCCAATACAATCCCCAGGAGCCTATTCATTTCTTCTTCAGACACATTCTCCAGGTGAGAAACATGAGCAGCTAAATGAAATAAAAACCCAAATTTGTAAAGAGCCTACTGAGAGAACCTATAGCGCAAACATGCCCCATTAGATCTCAAACTAAGCCATAACTGTAAAGGCACTCATCCTGTAATAACCTATTTAAACAGAACATCTTATCAGAGGTAACTGAAACATGTCACATCAGAGCAATGTGTAAAGGTTGTCCAGTTATAGAAACTTCTACAGCAGAGGAATGATGGCTAGTTGGAATCACACCATTTGATAACACGTAAAGCAGACCACACAAGTCCTTCTTGTATTAATATGCTGTGCTATATAACTACTTGTCCAAGAGCTATGCACTTGAGACAAGGTCTACTGACTAAAGAAAATAAATTAGTAACTCCCATAAATTAGGTAATTCAGGTGCAAGGAGCACCACATTCCACAAAGAGTAAAAAAAAAACAAAACCAAAAATCAGCTCCGAATATAGGCCTGGAAGATGAAATTGTTGGCTAAGTCTCTTACTTTAATATCCTGTAAGATTAAACTATACGTTGTGCACACTATAGTAACAGAGATTTTGCAGACTGTACATGCTCATTTGTTCAGAAGTTTACAAAAAAGCATCTTTGCACATAATTTCCAAGTGACAAACTCCCTTTCATAATCTCCAAAGATATATACAGTTTCAGATCTGTAATTTTCAAAAGCCTGGCGTTTCTAAGGGTAGAAGGGGGTCATTCATTTCAAGCTGGCTTGAACAACTGGCCCCAGGAAGAGAGAAGGCAGTGTAAAACTAGAAGTCAATTCCCAGAAAGCAGATATTTGCATTACAAAAAGCAAGGATCTTCCCTGACTCCAGGCCAATGTAGATAGTATGCTTATACTTCCTCTGAAGGGACAAGAAAATATGCTTTCAAAGAAAAGGAAAATTAAAGTTTGGGCATATTGGCTTTTCTGTATTTTAATATTTTAATACATTTTAATCAATATTTACTTCTTAAGATGAGCATTTTACATTCTCAACAGAAATCTGACTCCTTAGTTGGGAAGGTAGTGAGGAAAATTAATACTTGACTTGAAAACGATCATATTTATTGGCCGCCCAGCAAAGATAGTGTGTTTTGAGAAGTTTAATATGACACCAAAATTTGTTCAGTTTCATATAAAAAGAAGAACATTTCTTCATATAAGAAGAACATTTATAATACAGTGTCTTAGGGGGATGACCATCATGAACTCTCGTTAAGAACAATACTCAGCATTCTAGGCAGAACAAAACAATTTAATTTCTGTCCTTGAGACACATATGAAGAGTTGATATTCCAAGCTGTCTGTCCTGATCTTTTAAAAGTAAAAAATAACCTCCTAGATGAACTTTGCATTAGAAACTGATAACATACTAAAGAAACCCTGCATTCAACAACAAATGAATAAAACAACAGCATTAGAAGCCATTTCCGTGCAGTTTCCATAAACCTGACTACTCAGTGGCCACATTCAAACATTTTATTAAGCTAGAAATGTATTATCCACACTGAATTTAATGGTACAATAAGCGTATTAACAGCATGTATTTACTACCTGTTATCATTTACCATAGAGACATCAATGTTTGTGCATCAGCCCATCAAGCTATTTTTCTGACAAATACATTTATGTGAGGTTAACTCATATGTAACACAAGTATTAAAATTACTAGGGGTAGCTTAACAGTGTTTTTGCATTTTAACAACTTCAAATGCCTGTGTTGTTAGAAGTTGAACCATAGGTGAATTTCTTCAAAATTAATTTTAGGACATTGCCATATTAAACATATCTTTTTAAATACTAAACATATTTTGATCCAAGTTATTGACATTTACATCTAATTGTAACCCCCATTTCTAGGCCTTGGCATGGCATGTTGGCTTTCCTCTTGCAAGGGGTAGCAATTCCAGTGCACAATGAAAGGGAAGGGCTCACCCAGTGCGTGGCTGCAGCTGCGACAGGGTTCGGCCAGGCTGACAGCCACCTGCTGCAGCTCAGCCCGCGGTGGTGTCGGAGGTGGGTTAGGGTTCTTCCAGCCATTGCATTTACAGGATTCTTCAGCCTGAAATCAAAGCAAAGGGACAATGATCAACACTGTAAAACTCAGGAAGTTGCTGAAACTGCGCTATTTCAGAAGCAATAAAAAAAAATACAAGTGGCACTTTTTTTTAAATTCAAAGTCATTTTTAGGAGGGGAGTTGTTGTTGAGGGGAGGGGCTTGGGCTGGTTTACTGCTGTTTTACTTGGGTTTGTGTTTTACTTGGGTTATTTTCTAGAAATAATTACAAATAGAAGAGTACCCCAGAGTGCCCCCTGAAGTCACAGAGGGACAGGCATGGGCAGGTCCGTGAGTCATGCAATCCCTGAAGATACTGAACCCATGAATATTCAATCACTCCCTGCCTGTAGCCATGCACCCTCCACTAATTATGTCTAGAGGGCAGTCCTGGGAGCGTGGCTCACACTGTAGCACCTCATTAAAGTGGAGGAAGCACCTTTTGGTGCCTCCTGGTCACGGAATCCGGGACCTGGGACGTTATGCGCAGGTGTACAGTTGCAGAACTTGCTGAAAATCCAACTGCAACTAACTGAATATGCAAATATACAAATCGTGAATATGCAGGGTTTCACTGTATTAACACAGTTCTAGTAAGCAGAACACACAAACCCTGGCTAATTCTTTTACAGAAATCCCTCACTCTAGTGAAAGAAGCATTCAAACATTTACTGGTACAGTTGACCCTCTATTATCGCAGGGTCACCGGTCTCCCTGGCTCCCATGAAGCCCTCGCTCTTTGAAGGTAGGCAGCTCGTTAATATGCAAATTAGCCCCACCTGTCACACTGCCCCCCTGTATGTCAGCATGTATGTCAGCGGTTACACGGTGTCCATGGGCACCTCATGCCAGGAAAAAAAACTCTTTTGCCACTCAGCCGTGCACACTGGTGCTGAGACGAGCCTGTTCACTCTGCCTGTCCTAGCGCTGGGGAAGCCTCCCACCCCGCTGACCCCCTACCCCGCTGTGTCCGCCAGGACCGGAAGCAGCATCTGCCACCATGCAGGGGCCAGGCTCACGCTGGTTGCTGGGTTCAAGCCCATTTTGCTGCGGCGGCCAAAAGCCATCGAGTGGCCACGGCTGTTCACAGGATTCTCCGGGAATTTTAAGTGGGACCCTCAGAGCACCTGCTTAGCCACTGAACGTGCTAGCGCTGTTTCCATGGTGATGGGCTGTGTTTAAACATGCACTTGTGGGGTCCCAGAGGTATGCGGGCCCCCCCACTTTCCCCCCAGGGATAATTTACACAGTTATGTAAGAAATCCACTTTAGTACAGTGGTAAGTGTCCCCACCTATCGTGTGGCAGATCTGGGTTCGATTCCTGCCAGGGAGACAGTGTTAAGAGTTGCACTCGATGATCCTTGTGGGTCCCTTCCAACTCAGAATATTCTGTGATTCTGTGATTTGCGTGCTCTAAGGGTAGACATGGTGTCCGAGACTGGACACCACGTCTACCCCAAGAATGGCAAGATCAGGTACATCCACCTGGAGAGACAGCGGTACAGTGGGGCAAGCAGGTCCCAGTGACAGCATGTGCAACAGAGCAGTAAAGGGGTTTTTTTCCCCAGTGCGGGGTGCCCGTGGATGCCGGGAGCCTTCAACACACACACACTGACACGCAGCAGGGCAGAGCCAACACACCACCACAGCATGCTGGGTGGGGCTAAATTGTATATTTATGACTGTCTATCTTTGCACATTCATGACTCTCAGCACGTGTGCGGTTGAGAATCTACCACAAAACACAGCACTGTCTTCGTGCAGAAAACACACCCCACAAAGAAGTGAACCCAGAAGAAAGAGTCCCACAGGGGTCAGTGTTGGGCNTACTGTATATAAACATGTACAGGCCCGGCCACTGAGACAGTTTTAATAACTTAAACACCAACAGGTTATCTAACAGGCAACACATTTTTCACTGACTCATCAGCCACACCAGCAGCAAGGAATCATGCAACTGAAACCAAGCCCATGACAACCCAAACAGGGTTAGCTAGTGCCGAAATAACCAAAAAATAACTGCACTATTGGAGAATGCTGTCTAAGCCAAGGCTTGGCCACAAAAACAACAGATGGCAAAGATAGTGGTACTTTCACTGCAACCTGCTGCTTTCCCTGGATAGTTTATTTACACTTAATGAATGTGAAACACCACCAACAGACTACGGCTAAAAGGGAAGATCAAGAAGAGAGAGGTTGTGACTTTGGACAATCATGTCTCAAATCATTCAGAAGTTCAAAGCACCAATTTCAGTTATCCACATAGCATCTTTGCAGGAGGGGATTTTTTTTGGCACATCCAAAACATCTTGGGTATTTGGATGGCAAAGTACCTCTAATATCATTCATAGTCCTATTTGAAGATCTAATTGGAAATAAAGTCTGCTTTTCTACTGTTCAGAGATATCTGTGCACTGGGTCGTAAAAAGATACTCAGGAAATTGCACTGCCAAGACCCCAGTGAGGAAAGCATGCCAACTACTGCATAATATTTACAGCTGAAACAATATAGGAAAAATTGTGATGTTAATATATCCAGCACTAATCTGCCATTTTTCAAAACCGATTCTGCATACTTTTAACACAATCTATTTCAGGAACCGATTTCATTTTCCTTTCAAATTTCCAAATACCATCCTACCTAAGGAAGAAGCACCCAGGAGAAGCAGAAAGGATCACAGCTTGACAAGTCCTAGCACTGTCAGCTTTGTAGATGGTTAGTAAATTATTCTCCTAAACTAATTCCAATATTCAGCAATCTGAGCACCAAGAAAACTGCTGTCTGCAGTTTGCTGAGTACCACATGATGTTTTCACCATCTCTAACGCTTAAGCATTTATCCAGCTGGGCTCTTGGCCCTAAGTACCATGGCTTCTGCCTGCACCCGGGGCAGTCTGGCAGGTACCAAGGGCTGGGGGTGGTATTTTCAGTAGCCGGAATCACCAGGATGACTCAGAAATCTGCCTGCAAGTGCCCAGCAAAACCACTTCCACATATTTTCCTTGAATAAGGGACAACCTGCATTGCCTGAACCTCCTGGCTCTCTGAACTCACTGTATGGGTGCAGGCCACCTGCCATCCCATGTATTTATAATGTAAAATCAGGGAGGCTTCAGATTGAAATGAAGGGAAGATAAAAACAATTTTATTTTTTAAGTCTCATAAAACATAATCTAGAAAGACTTATGATGAAGTTTATGTTCTTTTTCTATCATGTTTTCAATGAGTAATATGATTGGCAGAGAACTGAAGGCAGCCCAATGTTATTTTACACCAGAAACTATCTCTCACAGTTTCACAGGCAATGAACCAGTTTTCCTTTTGTTTGTCGTCCAGCCCTACAGGACCCCTTAAAGTTTAATGACTAGGCAAATCAGTGATTGAGTGATACCTGTGAACCACAGATTGCCTTGGTGCAGACTTTGGACATCTATGAGATGACATGAAACCTCGCTTTCAATTAACACCTCAAGCTAGGAAAACTGATGCCAAATAAACTATACACACTTGTTTTGTACGAAAGGTAACATTGCTATGAAAGTTTTTGCATTCAAGACAAGGATAGAGAAACTGTCACCAAAAAACAAAAAAAGTTTGAAAATTAGATTATTGCCAAAGAAAATACAAGAGAATTCTGAAGGAGCTGTTAAACAAAAAATATTACTTTAGGAAAGTAAGATCCAATCCTTCATATGCAGGTGTCAAACAACTGTTAGACACTGTAAATTACTGACATAACATAATGTTTATTATTAATTGCCTCAAATCATGCTACAACGAAACATGTCCTCAAACTAAGGAAAAGCTTTTTGAGACATTTTTGTCTGAGTGGAAGCAGTATTTCACAGAAGCTCACCAAACAATGTTTACTATCAAGCCAGAAAAATATAAACAGCAAGTATCTACACAAAGCTTAGTGTCACACAATAATTAACAGCAAAGATGCAAACAAACAGATGTAAAAATCATGGTAACAGCTCAGTGAAACTGCCAAAAATAAATATCAACCCACTCACAGAAGAGTAAAAACAGCATGTTCAACGGCAAGTTTTTTCTGACCTCGTTGGTATTTCCTTGCCAGATCTTTTTGCAGCAGCTGTTAATTTGTATTGTTCAAATTATTCCAATGACCTTTCTCAACCAACCACCAGGGTGAGGTTTTTGTTAATCTCTCTATGAAACACCAGAATCAGCATAAATGTTCCGTTAACCAAGGGGGAAACAGAACTCAAAAAGGTCCTCTTTACAACTTGGCTTTCATAGTATATGTTGACTGTGCAAGTATTTTGCAGTGAATATTCAAATGTGCATTCCTCAATGGCTTAAACTGCGGAGTTGTTTTAAATCTTCCACAGTATTCTGTTCATTCGGTCCTTTCTTTGACTATCTTGAGCGTTTTCCTTTACTTTTTTTTTCGTAATGTCACTCATCTGCTTTTCATTAGAAAATAAAGTATAACTTCACCTCTGCAAAAACTTAATTTAATATCAACACAGTTTTGAGGGGAGGAAGGAAAAGAAGCACTTGAACTAGTACATCCAGTCATGAAAGGCTTTTTTTCAGGCACGTTTGTAGAGCTTTGATAAGTTCACTGGATAAAGCCGAGAACTTCTGCTTTAATGAGGCCTGCAACACAATGACTGTCATCTTTGCAGGCTCAGGGATCATGAACACCATGTCTTCGTTGGTGTTTTTTTAACAAAATTGGGTGAATGGATATAACAAAACACAACAATCACACACTGTTGCCTTCACTCCCCTTTCAAAAAAAAAAACCCAACCCCCCAAAAACAACCCCCCACAAAAAAATAAACACCCAGAAATTATGTACTTTTCACATTGCACAATATAATCGCAATTTTATTTTATTTTTTTACCCCTTCCGTGTTTGGTGAAGTGCTACCATGTGAGAAATCAAACTGTCTGGTAGCCCTGGGCAGTGAAAACTAGAGCACTGAGCAAACTAAAGCCATCATTTGCTTTAGAATACTGAATATATAGATAACATGTCAAAGTGAAAAAATATAGAACATTTTAACATAACTTACTTGTATTTATATTTAAGAAGTAAACACAAGAAAGTTAAAACATTGCCCATCTCGACCCCTTTTAAGTGGATTCCAAGTATACAAATAACAATGAATAAATGAAGAACGTTATACGTAGTAACTTAAGGACTTAAGCATTCCTTCCCTTTTCAGATAGTGAAATGCGGCTAAGAACATGGAAACTTTAACTTAATTGTAAAGTAAAATACCTCAACAATTTTAAAATTGAGTTTCAAATAACTGTTGTGCTGGACTTTTCTTTCCAACTCAAAATCACACAGGCTGCCCAGTTTGGTAACTGAGATGCAAAGCAGACACAGCAGATTATACACACACAACATTACAGATCTTTTCTATTTCCAGCAAGTATAATTAGTCTAGAAAAATATTCATCCTCCCAATACAAAAGCTATGTAAAATATCCTGTAAGCTTTTTCCTGTAAGTAACAAGCTCAAACTGATGATTTCAAAGAACATCTCACAGATAATAACAAATACATTGAGAATTTTAAATGCATATTGTTTCTATTCAAATGTCCAATACCCAGCAACCAGACTGCTTGGAAAGCCACTCATACGTATCAGGAAATCAGCTGACCCATTTATCTTTAACAACACAAAATAGTCAGTTCAATGGGCAGCTCTAAGGACATGCTCTTCATTTACTGAACAATCCAATTATTTCATTCCATGTATTTTCCAGTTTCACTTACAAAAGAAAAGTAGGCTACCATATAAAGCTTCTATTAATAACAGGCACTCAGTTTCTACCTTGCAAAGTTAATGGTAGATTTCTCATTTAATTTAACAGAAGATGCTTTAATTGGGCCAGTAAGACATTGCAAAATAGCTTCACCCCACTATGAAAATGATCGTAAGAAAGTTTTAGACAGCTTGTATGTCTCCTATACACTTCTGCAGAAAACAACCTTAAAATGTTTCAAGTTGAGCTTCAAGGAGCTATACTTGCACTATACAGAGCCCAGCAGCAACATGGCCAAGTCTGCCCAACTTACTCTGCCTTGTAAAAATCAGGGAAAAATATTCAGTAATTACTGAAAAAGTAGTAGGTACAAGTTTACCTCATGAATTGTTTTCCTACATGTGAGAAAACTCCATAGGGGTCACTCAAGGATGAGGAGTGGGAAGAAATGCTCCTAGCAAGAGTCAGCAAATAGTTTGGAGCCTAGGACTTGGATTTTACTCCAGCCTCTGCCAGCTGCTCACCTGCTGCAGGTCGTGGCCATGGCATCTCATCACAACCTTTCTAACTCACAGCTTACCTAAAGCCCAAAGTCAAGGAGGTATTATTCCCTGCTACTTGTGCAAATGCCTTAAGCTGCTGGATTCTAATTATGTTTATAAAAACCCAGGCACTACTGTAAGATATACTATATAATGAGAAATAAACAATTTTACAGAAAACTTACCGGACTAAAATACAGTAGTACATATTTCACCTTGTTTACAAGAAAAACTCCCAGCGAGACTGCAGAGAGAGTTGTATTTTCACATACAGTAAACCAATAGGGAAAAAATGCAGAGATTTCCTCCTACATCTTCATTAAATATACTTATGTGTGTAAGTCACACAGTGCTGCTTTTATATGAAGCACTGCAAGTTCACATGCCTAATGCTCAATTTCACACCAGACAAAACCAAAATTATGTATGCAGCCATTCATATGTGCACAGATATAGCAAGTGCCAAATACAAAATCCCTCACAGCACACAGTGCTACTGTGCACCTCCAAAAGTTATGAAAACTGTGCCAACTCCTAATATATATCTTGTTGTTCAGAATGCCACCCTTCTCCTTTGGCCTTTTAAAGATTTTTACTCAGGACAGCCTGTCCTCTCCCTTCCACCCAGAACTTTTCTCACGGAGGAACAAGTCAAGTAGAGCAGCCCAATAGCTACAACTCTTTCTGTAGCTCTTTTATCAAGAAAAAGAAACAACCCTCACATTTGTCTAGCTTTGGCAACAGCTCCCTAAACGGCAGTCTCATTCTGCTCAGTCTATTTGAACACTAAAGATGTCTTTACCAGCAGCCTTTGCTTCATGTTTCCCGTGAAGAAAAGGGGTGACTTGAAGAAATACTAGAAGGTCCCTCTTGCAGATGAAGAATCCCACCCCAGAGAAGTGCTTTTTACTCTCTTCTGCTCAGCATTTCTGCTGTTGGCACTGAGACTCATCCTCTGCACGGTCACTGACCTCTCCACCTTCATCCTGACAGAACAGATGCTCCCTGCCTACTCTCAGCACCTCTAAGGTTAAGCTCCTAATAAATGCTGTGTACTGAGTTTTGCAACGAAATTTATGTGAGAGAAGGTGACTGACGACAGGGATATCATTACATATTTTAGAACTCCAACTCACACAGCTCTGCGTAGATTTACACAAGGTCCACATATGGTCACTACTTGAATGAAGACAGATGTCCCCTATGGAGATGGTTTAAGTCTTTGCCTTCTCCCACTCTTTTGCACTCCCAGACAGAAATGCAAAAGAAATAGAAGTCGAAACCTAAAGTAAGAAAAAGTTCAAAGCTACACTCTGCACTGCTACAGTTTCTTGCAAACCACTGATGTTACAAGCCAAGGATCCTAGCTTTGGGGCACCTGCCAGGTCTTCCAGAAGAAAAATAGAACATTCTTCCACCTTGCTCCATCCTTCTCCCTTTATTCCACAGGAGAAGCTGCTTGGCTGTTTTATAAAGAGCTTCCCATCTGCCTGCTTGCTTCCGTTATGAGGCCTGAAAGCAAGCTGCCTTGCACTGCTGAAGAGAAGTCAAATAGTAAAACAAATAGTAAAAAAAAATAGTAAAAACAAAGCCATGTTTAGTGCTAGAGTTGTGCCTAAATCCCGTTTCGGAGGAAGAGGCCCTGGCGTGCCCCTAGCCACTGGTCCTACTCCATTCATCACTGGAATGCCAATAGCATCTGGCGCTTGTCATAAATGAGGACACTCCAGCAGAGCGCCAACAGTAGGAGCTGTCCCTGATCTGCACCCTAACACCAGAGTCCTGCGAGAGGGAAAGAGAGGCTGAAGGCAGGATGAGAACAGGCCGCAGTGTGCTCTCCTCCGCTCCCAAATGGTACTCATCTCCCTCACAACAAAGCACCTGCAACAGCACACATGTGAGGCTGGTGAGTTCCAGAAAAATCAGAGCGTTTGGTAGGAGAGAACGCTGCCTGCACTTCTTCATAGCACAGCTACCTCTGCGGGGCAAAGCATCACAGTAGAAGGCTTTCACCCTCAAAAATATGATCTGGAGGTACATCATAGGAAGAAAAGAGCAATTCCAACACACACAGACTTCCCTAACCGCCCATGAAAAATTTACCAGCTCCACAACCAGCTACATTTAACAGCAAGTCTTGGTAACATTAAATGATGGGAGTACTGAGGGGATGCAGCTCAGGGAAAGTTTCAAATTATGCCACCCAGCCCGCAGTGAGGGCCACAAAGTTCATGTACACCACCCGCTCTTTAACCTTACTGACACCAGAGTAATCTTGCAATGTCCCATCTATGCGCCAAAGCTGAAGTGTTGCCACTTGCACATTTGGAAACAGCTAAGAAATTGCAATGCATGTGGCTTGCACAATTTGCCCTCCCATGACAGCACTGTGCCATGCAATCAGTGTGCAGTTACAGCTCCTCGCTCCACCACAGGACCACAGAGCTACACAACAATGCTTCCTCTTGTACATTTGCATTTAACTTGGCTTTTCACTTAACATCGGCCCACCTAAGAGAACAGAGAAAATAAGATGCACATTCCTCGCAAACACCTATTCTCAACTCTGCAAGCATTACTTGAGGATTTGACATCAGCATTTGACATGACAACCCTGACAGCAGCAGCGCAGCCAGCGGCCCGTGCTCCGAGCAGGCTGGTCCTCCCCTGCGCACAGGCGACAATGCCCGCGGTCACAGCGCTCCGAAGGCGGGAGCGACAGCTCTGACCGAGCTCACTCCCTCCACACTAAACAACCGCAGCTGGACAGAAAGCGCTTGTGGAGGGAAACCCAGGACAGCTCTCTCGAATGCGAGCGCCGAGCAGACAACGGAGAGGAGACCCACGCTGGGGCAGCGCGCAGGTGGATGGGGGAGCCCGCTGTCTGCCCGGGCCCGGCGCTACGTGACCGGCAGGGACACAACTTCGCAAGTGCCGAGGCCGCGCCCCTTCGTTCCGCTGCCAGAGCGGCTGGCGACGGCGCCGGCTTTGGCAGGGGCAGTGGCTTCTGCGGTGTCAACAGCTCCGCGCTACGAGGCGGCCGCTGCCCGGGGCCGCGCCCCCGCCGAGATGGTTCTGCGGGGGATGCTGCGGCAGCGCTGTTAACCCAGCGATAACCACCCGCACCTGCAGCCGCCCCGCCCACCGCCGCCTCCCGAGAAAGGACGGACGGACGGAAGGACAGGCGGGCGCCGGGGACAGGCGGCAGGGAAGCAGCACTGTCCGTGCGGCCCCGTATTGGATCCGCGTGGGTTTTATTTTGCGAGCGCCGGCCGGAAAGCTCTGGGCGGAGCAGGATCCACCGGCATCGCCGGAC
>WEKX01016098.1:349739-363337 GCA_013390025.1 Pitta sordida
GGCGCCTCCCGCGCCCAGCACGGCCCTTCTCCGCCGCCTCTTTCCATCCTCTCCCGTCAATCCCCACCCTCCGTGGGTGGGTGGGTGCCCGCGGCCGCCCGGCCGGATACCTTGCAGGCGGAGTAGACGCCCAGCTTCTCCAGCTTCTTGGCCCGTGGCGCGGCGCGCAGCTGCGCTTTCTTCCCCGCGGTGCGCGCCGAGNGCGGTGGCGGCGGAACCCGCTGCGTGCGGGAGCCGCTACGGAGCCATTCCGGGCCTCTGGGAGGCTGCGCGGAAAGTTGCCCTAGAAGGGGGCGGCATCGAACGGTCCCGAACCCCGGTGAACCCGCGGTGCTCCCGCAGCTCCTCTGTCCCCTCGCAGTGCCGCTACTTTGTTTGGTTTAACCACTGCGTTTCCTCATAGTGCACTTTAAGGGACCTTTAAAGGATTTTGTTTTTTTTTTTTCCCCCAGATGACTTCTAATTCAATTTATAAATACAGGCTAATTTGAAATACCGCATAATTCAAAAACTCTGCTCAGTTCCTCGTGTCATGGTTCTAGGGCTTGAGATGTGTATATATATATATATATACAGAGAAAGATTTGTATTTTATTGTGTGTAGAAACAAGTGTTGACAGCAGGTCAGTTTATGTCTTAAAGGGATTGCCTTTTAATTAAAAGGTAAAATTAAGCAAATGATCCTATCATAGAGACTGCACTCCGCACACAGGAGCAAGTGCGTTGGGTTTGAGGCCGTTCTGCGCCGCTGCATATATGTAAAAACGTGGTTAACCTGTGAGAAACCACAAATGGCAATTCTGTGGTACGGCACCACGGTTTAAAAGGCTGGGATTGAGGCTAGGCGTTTGCGTGGGATCTGCGGCTCTTTGATGTGTAAGCCTAAAGCAGCAGCGTGAGTTTGGAAGGGAATCCCTGCACAGAGAGAGCTCTCGCAGCTGTAGGGCCTTGCCACCTTTCTTGGGGCAAGCAAAGATGACTCCAGACTTGTGCAAAGTTAGTTGTCGTATTTGGTGGGGGGCTGAAGGGTGGGTGACAAAACCCTTTCCCTGTGGTCTCCTTCTTCCCTCCTCTTTTCAGCTCTTGGGGATATTTTCAAGCATAGGGTTATACGGTGAGTTCGCACGTTCATTACAGATACGAAAACAATGGAATAAAATGCTATCATGTTCCACTGAACGAGGGCGTCTGTTGTTTTTCATTATTTACCTATTTCTGTTTTTATTTTGCTGAGGTTTTAAAATCGACAGTCTTGGTGAGGGTGGGGTCGGGACGCGCTTCCCGGCCTCCACCGCGGACCCCTCGGATCTGGGGTACCCCGGGGAGCCCACGGCGGAGGTCGGGGCCGCTTTCGGGTTCCCAGCGGCTGTGACAGCGACCCGTAAGATGGCTGCTGCCATCCCCGCTGCTCTGAGACGGGCTGTTTAAGGTGGAGGAGCCGCTGCCCTTGGCGGTAGCTGACTCATGCTTGACAGCAAATTTAACGTGACAAAAAAATCCAGTTTCTCTGAAATTTAAGACAGAATTATCCCTCTTTTTTTTTTTTTTTAAATCCGAATCATGTTTTAAAATAAAATAAGGAAGAGTTGCTATATGGTAACAGCCACCTAAGAAGTTGTTTGGTTTTTTTTTTTTTTTTATTGTGCTGGTTAGGTTTCTACTTTCGGAGTTGAAAATGAAACTGTTCTTGCTTAGTTTCACTTTCAGGTTTCCCACGACTCCTCCTCGGCAGCAAATGCTACAAGCAGAGAGCGCGTCTGTAATAACATTCTGTCTCCGATGGACCACTTAATATCCACGCCTGAGCTCCCAGTTCTTCTGGGAGTTCACAGGTTATTCTGAGTTGGAAGGGACCCACAGGATCATCTAGTCCAACTCCCAAGCGAACACCCACCCAGGGATCAGGAGCTGCTTCAGCCTTTAAATCCCCTCAGCAAGTTTTCTTTTTTTAACCCCGCCAAATTAGTAGCCAGTTAGTTAATGATATTTAACCCAGCATTAAGTTTCCACACTTCCACATAATGAGTTATAAGCTTTGATGCTGAAAATACCTTTACTGTTTTCACACAAGGGGGTAAGGGCACTCAGGGGGCATTTATGTCTGAAGCTGCCCAGGCAAATGCTCACAGGATCACTACGTGAATCACCTTTTTTTTTTTTTTTTCCCCCACCTCATTCTTCAGGGTCCTTAAAAGCCTGAAGCTTTAATACTTCCATTAAAATACATAAAATCGAATGTGGAAGCTGTTGGGAAGCAGACTGGTTTAAATGCCTGAATGCTTCTTTACATTTCGTAGTGTGTTTATGAAGGTCTAATGGGAAAAACATTGCTGTATTGCACACAGTAAGGCACTGGTTTGTATAAAGGCAAAACCAAAAAAAAATCTTTTACTGCAGTTCCCTCTTGAATCCTTAAAAGCATGGCTGTCTTACAATACTTTGTCATTTTTTTCCATTATACCTTGCTGCTCACCAGATAACCAGCACAGTAAGTCTACCAACCTGTGACTACAGTTACTGTAGTAACATTTATAAACACTAATTTCACTACACATGAAGAACTGCTGCCTGCAAGGAGCAACTTTGAAAGAACACTCTTTAACTGCAAAAAGGTAAGTCTCTCTCTTTTTCTTTTTTTTTTTTTTTTTTTACTTTAAGCTTGATTTAAATCAGTACTCACATTCTAACTTTGTGCAAATACAGTACATATATTGTTTAAAGCAAAAGAAAAAAAGCTTGACTTTGTGTTGAACTGCTTTACCTATAGTGAATATACATTCACATATTGCATTCACAAATTTGGCAAGAATAAGGAGTGAAAAGACCATTAGCTATCTGGAAACATGGGACTATTACTTGTGTTATGGTGGTTGCTCCAGTGAATGTAATTAAGGGGGAAAAAAACCAGAAACAACAACAAAACCCCAAACAAACAAAAAAAACCCTCACAAAACAAACAACGACAAAAAAACCCACTGTGCTTTGACATACGAGTAGACACGTCATTGTCGATTGCATGTATCCAAGGTGGCTTTTTCTGTTGGCAGAATTTACAAGGGGAGCACATACTATTTTTCTAATTGTAGTGCATGCATAAATCCCTCTGCTGCTTGTTTTTCATCTTTAAACATGCACTAATAAGTTATTGAATTAGGTTAAAATTCAAGGCATTGTCTGAAAAACCCTTGACACGTTTTTCAGTTTCTGTCCTTCAGGGCACGTCAATGGGTTTGCACGAGTCGAGCTGACTCCAAAACCCACTTGTAGGAAGTACTAGTGGGAGCAGATGATCCTGGCTGCCTGCACCACTCTGCTGACAGACTCAGGTGAGTAGCCAGGTGACTTCATCTGTATCATTTGATACAGATGAGTTTGATACAAGTCATCTGTATCAAATTAAGCAAGCCAGGAGCTAGGCGAGACAGGAGTGCCAGCTTTTGTGGGTTTCACACTACTGATGGCTCTGAGGAGATGCCTGCTCAGAGTCCTTGCTCCCAGCAGATCAGACTTGCACCTCCCATTTGTTGTTCCCACACAAATTCACTGTGAACACCTGATAGGCTTAAATGCAAGCACATGTGCATTATTATTATTCCACCAAAGGAGGAGGTTGTATTCTTGAGTCACAAAAGAGGAAATTAAAATGCAGTTTAGGGTGTGCCAGACTCCTGGTTATTATCTAGTTGTCTTTTGGGGCTTTTGGGGCCTATCTCACTGACATAAATTAAAGAATGGCTCAACTAATAGCAGCCTACTTCTGAATGCTACATCTCTGACAGGGACCACCCAGCCCACAGCCCAGCTCTGAGAGCCCACCCCTGCCCCTCATCTGTCTCTCAGCCTAGTCAGATCCAGCATGCCCAGCCCAGCCTTGTCTCCCTCTTTTTCCTCAAGACGGGACTTTCTTCCAGTGGTCCCACCTGTTTTTAACTCTTGCCATTCAATGCAAATATGAAAAGCATAGCTTTTGCTCCTTCAGAGAATTCCTCTGAGTATAAAATCCTATTGTGTCCTTTCATTAACACATTCCTTGTGAGTGAAGTGGCCTCCTCTTGGCCACCACACATTCAGGACTGCTATCAATATTATATGAATCACTGGAAGTATTAACAGTGCAAAAGTTTTGCTCATTATGCCATCTCTAGCATCCTATCAGCTCCCCATGGCACTTCCATGTGACTTTAATAATGCAGATGGGGGACCTTCCCATTAGGTTTTCATCTCACACCCCAATTATGCAGTTTTGAAAGGAATTAAAATGCAGAAAAATAAGTGGAAAAAATGCCATTGCATCACTTATGGCTATTTCAGTCACACAGGCTTCTTAGTGATGGAGCATTTAGCAGTTTTTATATTCTTACCCAAAGGATGATCTTTTTGACTGCAGTCAGAGTTTTGATTCAACACAAACCAACTGAGAAAGGCTGGCATCACACAACACAGGACATTCACCTGTGCCTTTGTGCAGTGTGAATAGTGTATGTCAAGTTCAAAAGCTGTTTGTTAAAGTTACTTAGCCATCAACAATCACTACATAGGCTTACACTGTTCTTTCTTGGTAGTGAGAGTTCTGGATTGCTTCATATAAACATGGGATGTACGTACTATGTATTTTTCCCTTACCTTCTCTTTCTTCTGACTTGCCACAATTCTTTTGTTTATTTCTTTCTCTAACATTTTTCTGTTCTTCCTGCTCCTTAAATTGTGGCAGAGATCCCTGCATTTTTCTGAGACCCCACTTGAGGTGCTTTGACTGCCTATGCTTCGGCAGTTTTGCAAACCACCCAATCCCCATGAAGCACAGGTCATTTGGTTCTGGAAGCCTGACAGTCCCCTGGGAGACTGGCACAGGCTCTGTTTCCATGGATGGGAGGAAAAAGACCTCCTTTGTGCTGCCAGCATCCAAGTGGCTGCTAGCTGACACTAATTTAGATAATAAAACTCTGCACAGAAAATCCCTATTATTTCTGTAAAATGAAGTTACAGTGGCCTAGGAACATCTGACTGCAAACCCACTCACAGGCCTTCCCCATATCTGTGTGAGAGAGCACCTGAAAACCGTAGGAACTAGGAACACAACCACAAGCATCACAGCTAAGCACTTGGGCAAGCAGCAGAAAATATACATGTTAAAAGACTCCATTTTGACCAACTGTAATAGTGCTGTATTTAGCTGAAAAAACCAGGAAGCCCTGGAATACAGCAGCAACCCCAGATGTGGATTTGTGGGATAAGGGAGGCAGGGTGTCACTGAGAGTGCAGAAGGCACAGTTATGTTATCTTCACCCATCTTCCACTTTCTGCCACAGCTTTCTCTTTGTGGATCCACAAAACTTTGTGTTCTTGCCCTCTCGTGCCAAGGCCAGCAGGCTTGTCATCTCCACTCAATGCTTATTTCCCTGTCTGCCGTGCACAGGCACTTGCTGGGCTGCAAACTGCTACCTCTGCCCCACCGTGACTGACACATCTACCAGGAAGAGATGCAAAATATCTGGAGTGTAAAAAAACCTAAGTTTGTAATTGGTTTGCTACTCTCATTTCCCAGTTTGATGCTTCCTCCCATCTGAGGAGCTGCACTTCTGCCCAAGTGCCCATGAAGACCTAATTATGGGGACTCTTATTAAAATAAGATGAAGCAAAACCGGTTGGCCTGGAATCCCAAGATTACAGTTTTGGACAACACTTAAGAAGATAATAAGGAAACTAATTATCTTAATTTATTCCATAATTATTTTAATTATTAATCACTTCCTTCTTTCTTGCCTATCATCAGGTCTAGAGGTGGGAGTGTTCCCAAGTTCTGAATGCAGGCTCTGCCCCCAGCATGCTCTCGTGATTCACCAGGTTTGTCTTTATCTCTTCCCTCACCTTTCATAACTAGACTTTCTTGAAACTGCATCATTGCTTCTGGGGATACAGTAAGTAGGCAATATTATACACACCCAAATTGACTCACCTGGGAGAAGATGCTTGTTCCTTCTGCATTATTCCCTCTGCAGATGGTTTTTAGAGAATGAGAGGGCCAGCTCTTCTAGAAGTGATGAAAGGTATAGGCCATGGCTTCTGAGTTAGCAAATGAGTTCATCTTTTCAGGTGAAGAGTTTTTCAGAGGCCTTATATGAGTTAAAGAAATGCTAAATAAGATGGGAGCTGCTAAGGCAACACCTGCACAGCAGAGGCTGGCTCTGACTGTGCTGCCAGGCATGCACTGCACAGCACAGTCAAGCTGCACCAGGCAAATTCTACTGCCCCACTGGCCACCCGTGGTGACTTCTTGACGTGTGCTGATGGCATCAGGCATGCCGCAGCTCAGGGACACAGTCCTGGAAATGCCAAGAGTCCCTGTCACGCTTTGTGTAAGTGGCTGATACATTCGCAGAGTTTTCCAGGGGAGGTGTTGCTGCCAAACTGTGACAGGCAGAGGCAGGGGAGGTCAGTCAGGAGGAGAGGAACTGGGCTGAAGGTGTGGAGGCAATGAAGGCATATCCTGGCATCACAGGCGCATGGGAAAAATAGGTCAGAGAGGGAAGTGCTGGCTGAGGCATGAGCAAGAAGTAAAGCAAGGAAGAAAGAAAAGGCAGGCAAAGAAGCTGATGCTCATTCAGTAAGAATTTGCAGCAGTGAGGTCTGTTTATATATATTAGTGGATAATATTGTGATGAGAAACTCAGGGAGACTATGACCTCCATTTTACGTCACACAGCCCTTCACTGCCTCTTCCTGTGACCTGCAGGCAGGCAGGCATCTTTCCAGTGCTGGTTTCAGCATCAATAACCACAAGTATATAGTATGTAGCAAACAATAAAAAACACAAATATCACAGAGGAAGAAGTTCAGGACTAGAGATTGTGCAAGCTATGGCCTGACTGTGCCAAAGGTGAGGAAGAAGCACGCTCTGGGTAGATACGAGAATGACATGTGTCAGAGAGAGAGAACTACATATGGGACTCTTCTGCTTGGATACAAATTAGATCCTGGATCCTCAAAGCTCAGAGATATCTTCCAACTTCACTAATTAAAAAATGAGATCGTAGTGCCAAACTGGAGAAACAAAAATAATCTCCCCTTACCACATTAACAGCAAGCAGCTCCAAGTGTCATGGCTAGAAAGGTTTTCCAGAAATAGGAGATTTACTGGGGCAATTTACTCCTCCATACAAGCCTCATGCTCTGCCTCAGTTCTGCTCCTCTTATAGACAAGCCAATGTATGACAGAGGTGGAGCAGCCTTGCTTTCCAAGTAGCAGGATTAAACATGGACCATGGCACAAAAGGTAAATACAATTTTGTCCCTTGAAAATATATACGGTCTCAAACTGTGGTTCACTCTCCTTTCTTCTAAATCTAATTTCGTTTAATGTGCTTCTATTTTCATCTCAGAACATTAAAGTGTGTTAGGTTTTGGCTCCCTAAGTAGGCACAGGGAAACTGCACTAAGCTAGAAAGCTGAATTTTATCTTTCATTTTCTGAGGCTGGGAGTGCTTTAGCTTTATGTTTTGTGTCAGTATCTCACTGTTATCTTTTAACCTGACAGCAAAAATCCTCCAAGTCTGTATCTGTTCCTGATGAGGGAAATTCAAGGAGAGAAGAAAACACAGACAAATCTTTTTACTTCATTAGGTGTCAACAAAGGAAATGCTTAATTTTTTTACAAGGTTTTCAGCTATTAACATAAGCAATTTATGCATACTATGAAAATTAACATCAGGACTGCCCTTTTAATAATTATCAGCAGTTATTACAACTAAAGAGTTGTAGCTTATCTTGCTGCATGAATTATTATGCATATTGTCCTGGTTATTTACACATTGTAATTAACTGGGACTGTTTTTATGCTTTGAAATTGTTAGCCCTTACACACATTTACAAAGATATAAAATGTATGTTAGAGTTAAAAATTAAGTTTACTGAGGTCAAAATAACATTTTGCTGAAGGTTTTCAATTTTCTCTCTCTTATCCAAAAGTGTTTTATATACACTAAAAGTAAAATGGATTCATACTTAAAAGACTGACAAAAACCATTGTACCAGATTTTCTCTATGTGTTTAGTCCTAATTTTTCTCAGGTCTGAATGCAGCACCATGACAACAGTGAAGAGGCTTCTGCTGTCTTCCACCCTCAAATTCAAGCAATGCAGATTAAAGGAAAAATGTGCTGCTGCTGTTTTGAGCATGTACCTCCTCATCTTGCCCTGCTGAAGTGGCACAGCATTTTCAGATGCTCACCTCTTGTAGTGAAATGGATTTTCCCATAAAGTGCTTCTACAGCAGATCAAGAGCTGTAATCACCTCTGGAAGGATAAGGTATACTACAGCACCATAAAGAGTTTTTAGGTGGCTCTGCTAATACTATCACCCTCTACAGAAGCGATTTTCTTTTTCAGATGTTATAATTGATCTTTCTCACCTGATCAGAGGCACTTGATTCTTTAAGATGTGTTAGAATTAACTGTGGGTGGAGGGGCTTTGACTTGAAAGAAATTTTATTTATCAAACAACTGCCATTACAGGAAAAAGTGCCCACATGGAAACACAAACTGCAGAAATGCTTATAATACACAGGTACTGAACAGATGTAGTGAGACAGAAGAGGACGTACTTCCCAGCTGAAATCCTGGAAGAGACTACAGCTGCAAAATAGTTATTCAGGTGTGGCTATACCAAGTGTAAAGAGAGAACCCCAGTAGGTGGATGAGGTTAAAGCAGGATGAAATTACCAGAGGCTGCTTTTGTAATGTTTCTGTGAGATATTTCTGCTGCTGAAATACCACTGTTTGCCCTGGTGATGGATTAACAGCAGCTTACAGATTAACTGAAACAGAAATCTCATAAGAAAGAATACAAAAATGTATGCATTTATTTTCTATATTTCTCATCCATACTCCAATAAATAGTAAATACAAAAAAATTAAACATAATCACAGAATCACAGAATCAGTAAGGTTGGAAAAGACCTTAGAGATCATCGAGTCCAACCTATATATCAGCTTGAGTGTAAACACTGTGTTTGCATACTTAGTAGATAGATGATCTATAAGCTGGCAAGTTGAGCTGCTCACAACATTTTGCGTTATTATTATGTCTATGCACATATGTCATGTGCATATTTTGGGGGAGACGATATTATGCCCTCTTCCACTTCGTGCTCCCCATATTGCAGCTTCACATCTTAGCAGTGTGATTTTTCAGTGATTAAGGAGGCCCCTTTTCACTACTGCGCATGTGCGACCTGAGACATGTGAATATTCAATTAAGCAGTCATGAATATGCAAATCAACACACGCTGCTGCCATGGCAGCTTTGCTCTCGGAGGAGTGGGTGCGGCGATGGCTTCCTGGCTCCCAGCCTGGGCAGAGGTGGCGGTGGATCCCTGGCTCCTGGCCTGGGTGGGGTAGGCAGGGCAGGCGCGGTGGCGGCTCCACTCCCGGCACAGCCTGCCCCACTCCAAGAGTGGAGGCTTTGTGCAGTTATGAAAGATTTACACACTCTCAGGTTAGATGTGTCTGAGACTTTCTTGAATGACTCTCTGAGACATAGTTGTCTATCCCGAGTATGTAGAGACCACATCTACCTATCTAGAGAGACACCGGGACAGATTCAAAGATGTGGAGTGAAGGAGACTGAGCAGACAAGGAAGGAGAGACTGGAGCAAAGAACTGAAATGAAAAAACCTGAAGTGCGTAGGGACAGGAAGAAGACATGAGCTTCGAATGGGGAATGGGCAGAGGAGCTTGTACTGACTAGAGCCTGTGAAGTCCTTGCAGAACCTATATTCTAGATTCCTAAATTCTTTAAGACACATAGGCAGAAAGTTGATTATTCATTTGAATTCCTTATGCAATATATCCCACTTCCACATGATATTGTGAGTTGGCTAATATCAACAATCCTGGTACCTCTAAGAAAGAAAACAATTCTTTAATAAAAACTTTATTGATTTGCCAAGATAAAAATCCCACGTGGCAGGGAGACATGGAAGATAGGTTTAGTGTGCTGAGCAATTATGGAGACAGGTCAGATATAAGTTTTCTGGAGAATGATGGCTAATATGGTGTGACAACTACAGAAATAATTGCAGCCAAGCTTCCAATTTTATTTCTTGACCAGCTTTCTCAAATAATTACTACTACGAAAATAATGACAAAGGGGAAATTCTGTCTTTTTTTTTCCCCTCCACAGTAATCAAAGCAGATTGCAGGGAAAAGGAGGAGATTTTCTTTGGCAAATCAGAAAATAAGACCAACAAGATCAGTCCTTACAAATGGATTCACAAAGTGTATGCCAAGTCCTTTTGGAGAATACATAGGTGTTTACAACTGTGAAGGAATGAAGTTTCCAAAGCTCACTGGAGTGGCTGTTCAGTGGTTACCTGTTTAGTGGAAAGAGCCCCTAACAAAGAGACAGATGGTACTGGGGTAGAAGAAATTAAACATTCTGAAAATTGCACACATAGTCTATTTGGAAGGGCAGCTAAAGGTGTTGCTGGACTATTACACGTTGCTATAATACATATATACAGTGTACACCAGGATTTTTTTTCCCCCTTCCTCCAGTAAAAAAAAGCAGAAGCTAATCTAGACATCTGTTGGCAGTCGGTATCTGGAGATAAAAAGAAGCAATTCCTTTAGGTTGACAGTGTAAAAGAGACATGATAAATTCCCTTGCAACCCATACTGCTGTCAGACAAGAGTATTTACCTTATTACAGAAGTAGTCTGAGCATGGTATTTAAAGTTAAGTAGTAAGGTCAATTTACTAATGTAAAAGAGCTAGGAAGCATTCCATAATACTTAAGTGACCTCTGTAAAATAGTACGGAGGTCTTTTTTGTTTGTTTTGGGGTTTTTTTTTAGTATCAAGGGGTTTAGGTTGTCATCGCTTCAGGGCATGCAATCACAAATCTTATGATTTAGATCAGATAAATTCCTCGTGTCAATGAAACACACTAAGATGTTCTTTTTATTACTTTGTTTCATTGTACAAAGTGCCGCCACATTTTGCTACCAGCAAGCTGAAAATATGACTTGTGGGAACCCTCTGAATTACTAGCTTCTGAAATAGGAATGGGTTGGCTTTTACTGTTGTTATGGAAGATCTATTCAGATCTGTTTCATTGCCAATAGAACATTGCTTTGCCTTTCTTCAGTATAGTAAATCAGTTATTAATTAAAATCAGACACACTGATACATCCCTAATGCTTCTCCACTCACCCCTGTTGCATTCAGGGAACACTAGACGAGTGCTTACAGACAGCAACTCTAGTTATTGTATCTTTCCCAGCTGGTGATTTTTATTTCTGGTTAAGTCCTCTTGCAGTCATAAAAGAGCTGTTAAGATTATAAGCAAGATGCTCGCTTTCCCACAAGGGAGTGCACATGCAGAAAGATATAAAAAGTAGGTGGGTGAATAGTTTCAAATGGATTTGTGTGATATTCTGCAGTGTCTTCCAGTCTCTGCTTAAAGCATGTGCCCAGCACTATACTGCTTTCCTATCACTCTCCCTGGCATTAGAAGGAGTGGGTTACATGACGCTGCAATTGATGTGAATAGAGGAGCTCTTCCTTCCTTCTAAGACTTCTTCCTATTTCTGCATAAGAAATTTGACTGAAATTAATAAAGAGGGCAAAGATCATTAGGAAAAGGGAGAATAATTTGAGAGGCTTCATTGTTTTTAGGAGGAAAAAAAAAATCACATTCTACATTCAGAAAAACTGATTACATGTATGTATTACAGAAAATTTTTGCTTAACAGTAATTTACATTCCTCTGCCAGTCTGAGAAACACTGTAAACCAACTTCAACATACACCACAGCTACCCAGTGCAATGTCAGTGCATCTCTCCACCTTCATTCTCCTGATGCTTGCTACTATAGTCCTACTTCATCTCAAAGAAGCTTCTTGCAACTGCGTGAACTTTACTGTTACAGGCACCAAAATTGTAGTTTAGCCCTATATCCCCTCCTCTTTAAGGAGATGCAATCACACCCCTTTACTGGCAAACAGCATTAACTCACATAAAAGTTGCAATGTTTTCTGATGCATTTGTTTCCATTTTATTGTGAAAGAAAGTAATTTTATTCTGAAGAGATTGATGAAGGCAAGAACTTAGGTTGGGTGAATGCTCTACAAAATTCCTACTGGTTCTTTTTCCATCCATCCATCCCTCCCTCCCTCCCTCCCTCCTTCCCTAATAATTTAATCACTGGCTGCAATTAAAGATACCATAAACTCAAGTTCTTCTACTGATTCAAGGTTTGAAGTTGCTCAGAGATACTGTGAACCTTTTATGATTAAAATCCACATTTTCAAACTACATTTATTTAATACACTTAATTTTCCACCAAATGTATCACATCAAAGAAAACGATTTGCACAACATCAACCTTCATCTTCCCCCCAGGGGTGTGTTCTTATAAAAGTACAGACATGTTCCTTCCGCTCCAGGTAAGCACCTAAAGAGGGTTGTCAGATACTCATAGCAGGAGAGGATAACATTGGCCGGATCTGTCTTCTTCATTTAGACTCACTTCAATAGATCAGTTAGATTTTGTTGATTCTTTTGCTCTCTTGTTCACTGACAAGAGACTTGCATCCAAAAGTGACTCAATTTTATTCTTTCTTGCAGTCAAATTGTTCCACATAGGTTGTATTATGCCCTTTGTTAGGCTTAACAGCTGGTGCTCTTATTCCAAGCATTCAAAGGATAGTGTCCACAATCTTCTAGCTCTCCATAGAAATCAGAGGAAGAAGGGGGAAGCAAGCACAAGCAAACATTCACAGATCTTAAGGCATCTACATTCTATAATTAATTAAAAAGATAAGTCCTTCAGTTTGATACTCTAAATCACCTTAATGAGAAATCTGCCTTCACACACAGTACATTTAGCTGTCTCCTACACTAGGCTGCCCATACTGCCCAAGAAACACAACTACTGTATAAGCAATGCCGACTTATACACACTTCTCAGAGGTCTGTGCTCCTAGTCCAGCCAGATGATATTAAAAATACAATATAAATGAACACAGTGCAGCCAGCTTCATGTCTAGAAAAGTACCACATATCTCAAGTTCCTTCTGTAAGACATTAATTTTGCCCTTATGCTAACACACGGGAGCAGACTAATAACTTCCACTAACACAAAAAAAAAAAAAGGTCCCTCAGGGCACCCGTAGAGGATCTCAAGGAATACAGCACTTTGGTTGAGAGGTCTTCCCTTCATACTCTGCATTCAAGTCTGACCAGACCAGTCCCTTGCACTCTTGAAATTCGTAAGATTTTAATTCTCAGATTTCAGAAGTGTTGAGGGAAAAGTAAAACACCTATTTCTGCNGCAGATTCACTGATGGACATATTGGTGCCTGTGGCAGTGATTATTCAACTACAATTGTTTTTCTCCCCGTCTTTAACAAAAAGCTGTCACTGTAACAGCAGCACCTTAAAAAACCCCAACAGTACGCTATAATTATAAATATTTCAGTTTTAGATTATGTATATACAGTCTTAATTAAAAATGGAAAGTCACCGTCTCTCAAAACAGCACAGCACTGTAATGTGAGAGAACACACATACTTCAGAACAGTGGAAACATTGGCACCAA
>WEKX01016099.1:1333-37612 GCA_013390025.1 Pitta sordida
TTTATAATTATTTTGCTTGTCTTGGTATGTCTTCACTATACTTTATTTAGTGTTCTTAATTTCATAGGTTTTGATGTGCTATAACTAATTTGTTTCCTTAATCTTCTTTAGATCTGTTCTTGATGATGAAATCAACGATGTCAAGCCCTTTCTTGGAATATTTGATGGTATTTTGTAAAACATATAAACAAAATACATTGTAAATGCTATGAAAAAAATTTACAGTCAATTTTACAGAGTGAAGTCTTCAGTTAAGAGAATTTCATTTCTCTTGTCTACCTATGTACCAAGAGCTGGGTTGCTGCATAGAGTAGATCGTAACAAAACCAGTGTCTAATTTATACAATTCTAGTACTCTAATATTTTGAAAAGTATTTAAATATTTGTTTGTTCATCTTGCTGTTTTCAGGATTATAAGGAAAAATATTGGTATGTGTCAAAGGAGAATAGTTCACAAACTGAGGGTGCTCTTAGAGATTACAGAAAATCCCCTGAGGGAAAATAAGGGGTTTATAGTAACATGTTGTGGTAATGTGCTCTGCTCCACAAGTGCTCTGTAAGTGAATGAAAAACTTTTTCCTTGGAAATTTCTTAATGCTTTTTGGACTTGTCTTTCAGTTTCTCTAATGTTGATTCTGTAAAATAATTACATTTACAAATGGAAGTAATAGAATGGTAAAATATTCTAGATACTTGATATTCCTTTTGACAATGCTATAAACTTGTTAATAAAAAATGCAACTTCAAGCATGTTTTGAAATTCTCATCAAACCAGTTGTTAAATGTTTGTAAATAACATTCTAAAGCTGTGTTTGACTGTTGACTTTCACACCCAGGGTCATAAAATGAATGTTTGCGTCCTAATACAGATTTAGGCACCAAGCATTAGATTTGGATGTATGTATTCTTGAAGCTTTAGTGTTTGAACAGCTGACCTTTCAAGTTCAGTAGTTATGTAGCTCAATATATGATATTGCCTGAAATCCAAAAGAATGTTAATTTTTACTGTTAACTATTCAATGTATGTGGAATTAAAATGTTAAAATCACACATGGAACATCAGCTGTCTGTTCTTGCAACACAGTGGTGCAACCAGGTATTGCTGCACTACACGGCTGCACTTTCTCAGCCAGTAACATTGTATGAAACTCCAGTGTTTGCCTACACCTTTGACTGACTTTCTGGTATAACTCTTTCTCCACGTTACAATGGCCTACCATGAGCAGCCTCAATACTCACCCCTTGGTATGTTTTTGACTATGCAAATTCCAGCTTATAATTCACTTTGCTGCACCTCAAGTATTTTATTACATCTGGAAGTTAGTGTGTCAGATCTCTTTTTGTTTAATTTTTTTTTTCACATTAAGCTTCCAAACTGGTGTAACTCAGCCATGTTTAGCCCAGCAGTCCTAGTTATGTGCACTTTCCAGTTCTGTGTCAGGGTAAGGTTTAAGAATACAGAGTGAAAAACGTCATTTTTAGATGCCCCAGAGAATCTTCTCCTAGCTCCATCTACCATGCCAGAGGAGCACAGGTCTCTCAGATGGAGATGGTCCAAGTCCTCTAGGGCATCTAAACTGGTATTTGATGCTGATGTTTAAGCACCTGACCCTCTCCTTGCTGCTTGGCTTGAAATGCACAATTGTTTTTTCAATTTATAGTTTGTATTTACATAGCATTCTTAAATGGCCTTTGTATCCTGTGTTTCCCTTGGGTTTTAGCCTGAAACAACTAACTGAGCAGTTCCTCAGTTTCTTCATGTCTGACACAAGTTTTCACTAAGCATCACAAAGCTGAGCGTCAAACTTGGAAACTAGGAGGAAGGCAACAATTAAGATAATCTTGATTATATAATTTATATAATCTTGTGATTATACAATTTGCAACTTTTCAAAATTTCCCTTACCTCCTGGTTGCTCAGGCCTCACCTGCCAACTGGAGATGCTTCAGATGGCAGGTGCTGCATTTCTTCCTGCTAGTCTGCATGAAGTTCTGCTAAAGGTTCTGAACTGTGAGGTGGTCAATAGTGAAAGTTGATTGTGCTTAGGGCTTCAGAAAAATGAATAAGGTAGGTGTGTCTTTATTTCTCTGTACCAATGAAGTATATTTTCAAGATACTTTTTGGCCCCATTTCTACACTGAAAGTGTGTTTTCATTGTTCTGTGAAATGTTTTAGTGGTTCTTATAATGTCTTAAAAGTAATTGACGTTATTACCGGTTTTGCCTCACTGTTTTACAGTCTAAATATAACCACTTGTTTTTAGTTATTTTGTAGGAGTAGGTTTATATTTAGACTATTACTTCAAAGCAAACCATCCTTGCAGGCATGTCTTTTATTTTCCTCTTAGTTTTCCCCAGTGCAGGAGTTCAGTAGTTGTTGCATTTCTTCAAGATTCAGGCTGAGTAATTTTCTGATGCTGTATTCAAATTTTTTCCTTTTGATTTTTAAGAGGCTTTAATATCCAATTTGATCCATACTCAGAACACATTACAGCAAATGCATTTCTGTACTTTCAAGACTATTCATGCAGATGTTCTATAAGATTGTTTCTGGTCTCTGTTTTTCACAAAAAATCAGCATCCTATGTCACCCTTGGAAAATTACAAAATTCTGTTATTGCTGCTGACAACATTTCACAGGTTTTGGAATACAAATATTTCAATACTGCGATGTCTTCACAGTAATATCAAACCTCTGATGCAACATTTTTTTAGAGACAAGTGCTTTATTTGGCCTTCTTTTTTCTTCATTATTCATATTAGCTTTCTGACTCTTTAAAATCTAAACCACTTTTAGCACTTATACACAGAAGTGTTCTCTATCTCAGGAGAAAGAATGACCTTTCATATGGTAGCATTTGTTATTGTTTCATTTTTCAAATCCTAATACAGTAATTGAAAGATCAAAAGTGATACCCATAGCAGGTCTCTATGGCAACAATTAACTGTAGATACACAATGACAACACTTCAAAACAAATACAGGCAGGAAGAGCAAATTGACTGCAGAATGAGAAAAACCTCGTCAAATCTGAATTGTTTTTTTAAATCAACCTTCCAAACTGAGGTAACTCAGAATTAATACACTACTGCTACGTTTAGCCCAGCAGTCCTAAGCATGTACATGCTAGTCACCTCTGTCCCATGTCAGGCAGTTTACCTCCTGCCCATCACCATCTTCTGATTTCCATGGAAAGCGCATGACCCCCAGGCAGTTCTCCACTGATGCTTTATATAAATGACATGGGGACCAAACTCCCAGGTCATGCCTCAGAAGGTTAAGTATAGACATGGTTATGAAGAGCTGTAATTCTAGTCATTTAATTAAATCAGCTTAAGTGATAAGCCCAGTTTACCTGGACTCCCTGTGTCACTAGTCACTAGAAAGAGGCAGACACTGTTAGAAGATGATTGGGATGCTAAGTGGGCCGAATTGCTCTCTGATGGAACTTACTAAATAACCTGTGATGAAAGGGACCACGTACAGGTATCGTGGAGAAGCTGTTGTGCTGTCAATTCACAGCCAGCCTCACTGGATATCGCCCTTCTTAAGCACATGAGACACGCAAGTTCTTTTAGCCACACAAGGATCTAACTTTCCTAAGGTGAAGAAAACAGCAAAAAGATGGTTTTGCTTCCTTTCAGGTACTGTCCAGGTGATAAGACCGACTAATTAAATTCAACAGGATAACATCAGACAATTTCACTAAGCTACTGCCAATAAATAAAATATAGATTAAAATATATAAAAGCATTGTTAGAGTCTAAAATTATCCCTATTTTTAATTCTGCATAGAGTTGTAACATTAAATGAGTGGCTTGAGTTTCAATCAGTGGGATTGTCTAAGTAATTCTTTGGGGATACAGCAGGATACCACAGACTTTAGTCTGGGGATGATTCTATAAAATTTGTATTAAAAAATACTGTTTCCTATAATAGAATAGTGAAAGAAAATTCAATGTGACAAGAAGTCAGATTTTGCTATCTTACTTGTCTTATTCTCCATAATAAAATACATGCTTATACCTGCTTTTAATTTAACTTCAACTTCCTTATATGCTTCCTTGTCCTATCACACATATTGATTTCAGAATATAAACTAAGGGCAATGGTATCGGTGCCTGAAGAAAATGCAATATGCACTCAAAACCCATGGTCTTCAAAAATTGTTAGTGGAAAAATAAGTATAGTGTTTAAACATGTTGCCAAACATATTTGTGTCCAAGGTACGTTGACAGCATATAGAATACTGTAAATGTATTGTGACATAGTTTTAATTGTATGCAACATGTCTTGTGCACATTTTAAATATGTAGACTTCGTTCATGTACTTGAAGATAAACATTACAGTAAATGTTAAAATAGCAGCTCTGACAAGTCAAGTTTTTGTTATTTGGGTGTATTTCTACTTCACAGAATAGTTATGTGAGGTCTAAAAGTTGGTGCTTTTAAAGTCATTCAGAATAATGATAAAGAGTGAACCGATGCCATCTTATGAAACCTATAGGCACAAAATAGTTAAAATCAGTCAATTTGCAGAGCATAAATGATACAACTCTAAGGCGTCATTATTACAGTATCAGGGGTACCCCTTCTAAAAGGAAGGGTGTCCTACATTAGCTCTTTATGTCACTCCTGCTTTTTATGTAGAAGCAAGAGAGCAGTATCGTGTGTAATTGTTTTACTGCCAGAACCTTTAAATTATACCCCTGAAGTGAGATCTATGAATGCCTGGGTTGTTTCCTAGCTCCTTTGCTTAAAAAGGAAATAAGAGAAGAAGATGCTAATCAGGGTAAATTCACTTCCTGCAGAGTGCTAACACCACACTGAATTTATGGAAGACTTACATGGGAATAAAGTCAGGCCCATGTGGTGTTTTCCGTGATGAAGTTTAGCCTGACTAAAAACAATCAGGTAGAAAAAGGGCAGGGGTTTATTGGCTGCCACTGTTCAGCAGAGAGAAGGCCCAACGTGACTGAGCCATGCTTCTGTATTTGTTTTTGAAACGTGTGTGATAATAAATTGTAACCGTTTAAGCCATCACTTTTCTCCCAGTGTTGTAACTCTTGTTCTCCATGTGCTCTCGACAGGTGTTTCAGGTGGAATGGGCTGGGATAAGGACTGTGTCTTTAGCAACAGAGACACTTGAAGTCTCTGCATTGCCTTTCTCTAGGCAGTGCTGATCACAGTTGCTATTCCCTTGGTTGTGAAGTGACTAGAAAAGCTGTGCAATGTTAACTTGCAGTCTGCACTGCATGTCCTGCTCTTAACAAGAATCCCAATTCAGATTGTTCATACCAGTTAGGGAGAGCTGTTTCCCAGTTTGCTTTAGTGTGTTACCTACCACACTGAAACACTACACTCTGGTTCTGGTCTTGTGGGATGTGCTTTCAGTAATCCCAAGTCTTCCCTCCTGTGCTTTTTAAATAGATGGTTTCCAAGTGCCAGGACTTGAGGGGCACATCCACTTGGTGATGTCTGAAAATGTGTTAATATTTTGCAGAAATGCAGTAGATGATACTTGGTGGACATACTTTGTATAAGGAAGGTATAGAGGTATAGATCCTTTCAATGAGTGCCTAGATAAGTAGGAATTTCTTCCTGTATTTAACATATACTGCATGGAGCCAGCATGTAACAGTGAAGCAGGCTGTCTTTTTGATTGATGCTTCATGGCAATTCTGCATTTTAGATAACTGAGCATAGGGAATAAGGCAAAACATTTTGTTTTGAAGGCTGTAATGGTATTTTGTTTACATAAATGCAACAGTGTTTCTTTTTTAACTGTGAAACTTCCTATTAAAGGATATAACTTTCAAAATAAATATATAACTTTCAGAATAAAAAGATGCTTATAACTGTAAATGTCTATTATATATTTGCTGTTTCCCCACCCACTTAGAGGCAAAACCTATTTATGAGGCTTTATTAAGTGCAAATAATTCCCATGGCTTCAGCACAGAAGAATCAGATGCAGAATATAGTCTGATTTGCATATAAATGACATGATTTCTGCTCAGAAAAGGATATTGAAAAATATATATTTCTACAGTGGAAACCTGATATTCACCCATACTAAGGTCAGCTTGTGTAACTTTTTTTAAGCTGCTGCATGTTGCTACCTGATCACATTCCAGCTACATTTGGGCTTCAGCAATTGTACCCACTAGGAAATTATGGATTTCTTCTTTTGAGCTAATTAAGTTCTAATTTACAGAAATAGTTTTTAAAACATTTGTCTAAGAGTTTAAGCACTTAAAAGTGCTCAGAATATATATCAGTACAAGTGGAAAACTCCTTATTTTCCTTATCTTCAGTACTGTGAATTTGTGATGTGAGAGAATTCCTATTGTTCAGGTGAGACAGAGAAAGTCCTGCTCACTTGCTCTAGTCACTTCAATAAATGGTAGGATATAATTAAAGTAGACATTGGTATTACTTTTTCTGTCCCAAATAGTTTGCTCAGGTTATCTTTTTGATGAAGTTCATGGTTCGGAAATGTTTGCCTTGACTTCAAAGCTATATATGCAGTTTTATCCCAGTTGTTTCAGCTCACTTCACAAGTTCTCTAAAATGTTGTTTTTATTTCAGTAGGAATTTAACTCTAGATATCTTTAATGAACTATCTTCAATGCAGTAGTCATCTAATTGCTGAATTTGTGAAGGCTATTAATTTATCTGAGTGAAAATGAGGCAGTACAGTTTATAACTAGGATTCTGACTTTTTTTCCTGTTGTAGTGTAATATTTCAGCTATTGTAGTGCAGACCTGTGTGCAGGAAATAAACTTCTTTTAATACAGATCTCTACTCTTATGTCTAAAATGTTATGCCCAGAAAAGGTTTTTCTGTCTAGCTGGAAATTTCTACTCAAGGCATGGTCACCCTGCAGCTGGATCATTAACATTTTCAGTATCTCCTCAATGATAAAGATTTTAGGCTCTGAGGTCAGCTTGTTTTCTAAAAATTGTACTAACAGATGTTAAAGGTGCATTGACCAAAGCAGCAGCACATCAAATACATAATTTTATTTCAAAAGTATAGCAGTAGAAATGATTAAGAAAGTGCCAGCCATGAAATATCTGCTTGTGATATATCCCAGAGAGGCATTTTGGATACTGAAGGCTTGCTTGGTGAGGAGAGTAACCTGTGTTAGGCAGATAAGAGGTACAAGTGGATCTCCCTCCCTCCCTCTCTCTTGGACATGATAGTCTCAGGCAACCTATACTCGGCACTGGTCAGACCACATCTTGAGTACTGTGTCCAGTTCTGGGCTCCCCAGTTTAAGAAAGATGTTGAGCTGCTTGAGAGGGTCCAGAAAAAGGTGACAAGGATGGTGAAAGAACTGGAGAACAAGCCCTATGGGGAGCCACTGTGGGAGCTGGGGATGTTCAGCCTGGAGAAGAGGAGGCTCAGAGGTGACCTCATTGCTGTTTACAGCTACCTGAAGGGAGGTTGCAGTCGGGTGGGTGTGGATCTCTTCTCTCAGGCTGCCAGCACCAGAACAAGAGGACAAGGCCTTAAGCTGCACCAGGGGAGGTTTAGGCTGGATGTTGGGAAGAGCTTTTTCACAGAGAGAGTGATACCTCATTGGAATGGTCTGTCCAGGGAGGAGGTGGAGTCGCCATCCCTGGAGGTGTTTAAGAAAAGACTGGATGAGGAACTTTGACATGGTCTAGACGATGGGAGGCTTGGATGGACAGAGCGTGGTGCCCAGGGCTCCAGGGCTGTGGGTTCGATCCCTGGGTGGGCGCTCGCTTGGGAGTTGGACTCAATGATCCTCGTGGATCCCTTCTAACTTGGAATAACCTGTGAATCATATGAGCAGGAGCTTAGATCCATCCTTAGCTTCTGGAATGGTTTTACTGAAGTGACAGTGCATACTGAGGATGATGGTAAAAAAATGGGCAGAGTATTCTGGAAGAAAATAAAGCTAGCAGCTTGGAATGGTGGAAAACAGCTTCAGATAAGCATGTGGTTTAATAGGAATTAGTCTCTGTCCATAGACTTTATAACAGCCAATCAGACCTGCTCTTTCAGTTCAAGCAGTTAATAATATCTCAACATTGTAGCTTAAGGGATACAACTTTCAAAATTATTGTAGTGTGGGACCAATAAATTTCAGCACAAAGAAGGCAGTATTCCATATAATTTATTTTAGATTTCCATCTAGGGTATCTTCTGACACTCCATATGAAAGGCAAATTGTCCATGTAAAATGGTTTTCAGGTGATAAGTTGACCCCTGGGGTTTTAGTAAAATAATAGATTCAGAATTCTATCTGACTCTCCAGTCTGTAAAAGCTAGTTGTCAGCTGTTTGAACGATTTGATAAGAAGGAAAAAGAAAAAAGAGCTTTTGTTAGTGACATTTTTCTCATTAATAGGGACAATGTTAGAATAACAAACTCCTGCTGGATTTGGTAGTAAATACTCTTCTGACGTGTTTTGGGAGGTGGTGGTTCTGTGTGTGTTTATGTGTCTAATACTCCACATGCATATGGAACAAGAAATATTTCTAACAGATGTGTACAGCCCTTCAAAAGAAGGGCATTTACTGTGCCACCATCTGGCCATAATTTCTAAATGCATTCTGTCACCAGAGCCTACCTCGGCAGAAGTTTTGCTGCAGAATGGTTGTCTTATGGTGCCTAGAGAAACACTACAATAATGAATATTTTTCCTGCCAGAATTTTTCAGTATTTAAATGTAGTGCAAAACAAAGGGTAATCCGAAAAGGAGGTATTAAGTTCTTGTCTGAACACTGTTGTAGGACGTGCTGTAATTTTTTTTCTAGTTGTGTTGTTTAATTGTATTTTCTTGTATTTTTTTGCTTCTGGAAAAGCAGATCTGAGGACCAGAAGAATTTCTAAATAACTGACTTTGCTACTGATTGGATTTAATCGGCATTAACACTTTGAAAAGTAGTTATATATTTTCCTTTGGGTTGTGTGTTGCTCTGAGGCTGATTTTAATGTGTCACCCAATTTCACACTCAGGTGTTAGCACTGAACATTTACCTCTCCATCGAGGTGATTATCAAAACGTTTGTATTTGTGGCCCCAGTTAATTGTAGGCCACACCTTTTGTTTACTTATGCCGTGTGAGAAATTGTTTCCTTTCATGATGGGATGATGCACAGAAGAAAGTAAAATCCTTTCTCTGTATTCCTCCATACCCTTTATATTGGGGAGTGCTGGGCTGACACTGTGTCAGGTGCTACAGCTTTGTAAGTATTCACTGAAAAATCTGACTGAAGCCATAGGTAGAGCTGGGCTCAGATGTTGAAATGTTATGATACAGGTCTGCAGGGAGAGTCCCAGGGCTCTGGATTGGGGAAAGCACACAGACCAGCTTGTGAAGACATGGGAATCTAATCAGTAATGAAAATACTGAGTGTAATTCTCTGTTAAGCATGTTCTGGCATAAAAGCTTGCTGCTGCTGAGCTCTACTCCTGCCCTGTGCCACTCTGCTGTTGTGCCACTCCAGTTGCTGCGTAGGGTTGTGTGTGTCACATTAGTTAAAACAAATGTGTGAGTAATCTCCACACCACTACCATGCCCTTTTTGAGAAGCATGTCTCAACTCTTGGCAGTGCTGTTACTGCTAGGCAAAAAGTGCATGTGTGCAAAGAGCAAAGCAGCTTGAAATATTACCTTCCCCAGTTCTGTTTCATTCATCCTTGGATGGGAAACTAGCCTTTGCTTTGTGTATATGACAAGTGAACTATATAACATTAATGAAGCAGAGATCCTAAATCCTGCTTGAAATTGCCATTGATAGCTATTAATGTATTTTCAATTGTATTTTTATTTGGAACTTAGTTGTAGCTCACCAAGATGTAGTTCTTCTTGTTAGCTATAGACGTGATTGAAAGTGATTGGGATGCTCTGAGATTTAATCCCATCTTCACAGCCTTCGTCATTGCCTTGAAACTCTGCTTGGGTTTGTATTTTTAGTGAAAAAGCTGAAAAAAAGGCAGGACTAAATTTCCATTTCCAGTCCCTTTGTGGATAGAATGGGAAATGAGGCTCTCTTTGCTGCCAACGGGAGTGGGTAATATAAATCCAAGTGTTGGCCAACATCTGTAAACAGCTGCGCCTTCCCCCAGACTCTGATAAGAGATTTCAGAATGTATTTCTTTAAAAAGGTCATTGAGGAATACAACCCCCAGGATGCACCGCACACTAAGTGGTTTAGTATGTCTTTCACACAGGCCTCACATCGGACATTTCCTCTCCGTTACTGCGCTCGCAATCGCCGGCCTGGGGCGCTCTGAGGAATCGCGCATCTGCGGCGGAACGAGCCGTCCCTCCCTGCGCACCCGGGGACACGGCGGGACTCGTTCCCGCAGCGCCGCTGGCCCGGGGCGGGCGGTGCGGGGCCGCGGCCATTTCCCCGCGGGGCGGGCGGGGTCCCGCTGCCGGGCTGCTTTATCCGGTGACACTCCCGTGTTACCGTGCGCTCCCCTCGGTGTTGGCACCGGGCGGAAGGTGAGTCCGAGGTATCGCACAGCCTGTGCCGCACCCGCCCCGTGGTGTGTTGTACGGTGCCTGTCCCAAGGGCTCGGGGGTTCGGCAGTGCTGGGCAGGTGACGCGGGGACCCGGCCACCCCCGAGTGCCCTTGCCCCGGAGGGACCAGCCGGCAGCGCCCGCGACTGGCCTTGCCTCAGCCTTTAGAAAGGGAGCCCTAAATACGGAACAATCGTGCAAAAAGGCAATTTAAAAGTAAAGGTGCCGACTGTACTACAGCACCGGCAACAGCTGGAATTTTAAACAGAGAGGAGCTTAACTAAGATGGCCACTCCTATGGGCTTGCAATGTACTCTAACAGAATTGACTGAATCGTTAACAAGGGACTGACCTGCTGAAGAGGGAAGGTGACATACCATCCTCTCGGGATTTCTCCAGGCGAGGGAGTCGTGTGACCCACTCCAGCACTGCAGTTCCCTCATGACTGTTTTGCGTTGTCCCTCCTGGGTGCAGGTTGGGCCAGCCAGAGGAGACGGCTGGGCTGGGCTGGACCACCACATTGCAGCTGCTTGGTGTGCACTCCTCTGCACAGAGCCCATCTCCGTCTCTGCCCACTCCAGCCAGCCCATCACCCTTCATCGTGTGGGAAAGACGGGAAGGAAAAGTGCATTTTCCATAATGCAGAAATAGGTTATGGGATTTTAAATTTTTTTTTTCCTGTCACAAAATTTAGTTTCTCCTGAAAAGGAAACTGAGCCCAAAGCAGCTGTTGGGCCGACCTCCCTTCCCTACATGCTGGCCCCTGTGGCATGGTGGTGGAGGGAAGGGAGAAGTGCTAAAACTTCTATCCAGACCTTGCTGGGTGTGGCTCTGCATCTGGGGAACCAAGTAGCTGGTGTTGGCTTTGGGGCTGGGGAAGGTTTGGGTGTGCCTGTGGTCAGGATGGGGCTGCACACAGACCCTTCGTTATGGGAGAGATGTGTCAGCACATGGGCTTGTATGTGGCTTCCTATTCCTTTACAGAGTTCTCGAGATGTTGACTTTCAAAAGAGAGGTCTCCCTTATGTGTTTGTCAGTAATTTTGGGTTTTAAACTATTCATGCGTGAAAAATGACTGTAGGAACTGTATACTCCCATGTATGAATAATGACTACATGGGAACACAGATTACAGCAGTTTTGCACTGAGACTTCTGCAGTTTACATGCTCTCTTTGGGAACGTTTTGAAACGTTTTTAAATGCTGGTGCATGTTAATGCATTGATTTCAATCAGTCTCTTTTTGTCCCTTTTGGGTTTGTTCAACTTAACAGCTAGCGTGTCTCATGTTTGCTCTAAGATATGCTTAGCAAATTAGGCAAATAAAAAAAAAAGCATGCAAAAATATGGTGCTATGCACATGTATCAGGTTGGTTATTTATTAATAGACTCCAATTTCCATATGATAGTCTGCTTTTTTTTTTACTTTGGCTCAATGGATAGTTTATGCCAATTACATGTAGTTTAACAGCTTCAAAATCTGTTTTTGCTTTTCTAATGCGTAAAGACATTGATTCTGTTTCAGGTTTTAATTAAACTCTACACTGACTTCAAAGATTCTATTGTCCTTTTCATTTAAATAGGATTTTTGTTAGATCTTTAACAAGACCTCAATGGGGTAATAAATCTAAGCAATTGTCCTTATTAGGAGTAGATTATCCTCAAGAGATGGAAAGTCACAGAAGTAACTAAAACCATTTGTAGAGACTGAACTAAGGCTTTTTCTTCCTAAACATTAAACAGACTTGCGAATGACTTGCTTGGGTGCTCAAATTAAATTAAATGATACTTTGTTTATTTTTCACATTTTCAGTGTAGGCTATTTGCATTTACTTAAAATTTGAGTTTCATTGCGTAAAATTCACTCCTGGGTAAGAAGCCTTACTTTCAGTACACAAGCTGTAAATGAAACTCAGTATACCCTGCCATTTCTTTTGTTATTAACCCTTGCAACACTTCTAATTTATAGGATCCACTGACATAGTGACTATATCCTTAATTCGTTGTATTTGCCACAGTAGATGAGTCTTGGTTGAAGGATTGGTCTTGTGTTTGTCCCCCACTCCAGTCAAGTAGAACTGCAGGGCATGTAGCAGTGTGGAGCTTGTCCAAGGATCTCCTCAGATGCTGGACTAAATCACAGGTTCTTAAAGAAAACTTTCCATAAAACCAACAGTTCTAAGTTTGGTGTTAGTGTGTTTGCATACAGTTATGAGATGAAAGGGGATTTAATTCTAATGGTTCCCTTTTTTAGCTGTTTGCTTCATTCAAGGGTGTTTTCCTTTCTGTAGGTGCTCAGGCCTTACTTTGTTCCTAGTTTTAATCATCCATCGATTTATGACAGGACATGGTCTCCTTAATATGCACAGTCAAATCCTGAATTTCGGCTGTATACTTAATTCCCAACTTTATTTTTCCATTGTGGTGCAGGTTTTTTTAAGCAACCAGTTACGTGAAAGCTCCGTTTTGTGGTGCCAGATATGGGACACTCATTTCTAGGATTTAGTTCTACCCAGAAGCCAGCAGGCCAAGGCAGGGATGTTGTTTAGGGACATCCTCACAGTAAGACGTGTTGTAAGACAGGCTTTTTTTCCCCGCTGGCTCCAGTTCCGCGCTGCCTGAGCCGCTGTGGAGCATGCTGCAGGAAGCGGGGCTCCAGGGACACTGCCGCACCTGACGCGCCCACATCCGCCTCCGCTGGGAAGGAGCCCACGGCCCTGCTCAGCAGATGAAGACAAACCCTTCTTGGTTGTTGCAGCTGCACCAGCTCTCTGCCACCAGGTATTTAATGTCCTGAAGCTCCCCTGTCCTGCAGTCCGGCGTCTCTGTAGAGCCGAGTGCTGTCAGCCTTCAGGCTGCGCTGCTCTCTCCCCACATGGGACTCTGCTGGGTTTCCTTATTGTGGAACTTCACCTCGTCCCTTTCTGTCTTCTAAGTGAAACTACAGTGATACTTTGGGGCACAATGAATCTTGTTAGGAGAAGATATAAGTATTAATTTCTAATGTGACTTATTTGCTGCATATTCTAAACAAAATTGCAGATTTTGAGTCTTCATCCCCTGCTTTCCATATCACTCAAATAGATTTTGGCAGGGTAAGTCACAGAGGGAGGTGGAAAATCTGATGCAAAGTGAGATAAATTCTTCAGCATTATGGCTCCTCTGTGCCCTGATAGGAAGCTGAAAAAAACAGAAGGTGCTGACAGCAGAAAAGTCACCTAGTTGCTGCTGTGCTTTAGGTATAAAGCCTGAGGAGAGTGAAGGCAGGGAATGCACACCCTGGCTTTAGGCTCAGGGTGCAAGTCATTCTTCCTCCCAGTGCCGTGCACTGGAGGAAGTGTGGCAAACCTAGGCTAAATCCTGCAATTGATTTAATATGACTCAGTGCACAAGATTAGGAGCACTAAGAGTGCTCAGCCTTTGGGACAAATTCTGGAGAAATATGTGATTTGTCATCCTGTATTGTGTGGTAATGAGACCTGATTTAGGTAATGCCTTATTTCAGACAAAATCCACTTGCTCTGCATTCTCATCAGGATGTGGGATTTTCCCTCTGTTTTTTCCAGCAGCAAGTCCAGGAGCTAACCTGTTCATGACTTTGCAAGGTGAGATTGAGAGGGCCCAGCTCTGTCCCTTGGTGAGAGATGTCTTTCCTCTTCCCGCCACCCCTGTTTCTGGGGCTGTGTGCTGTAGTCATAGGCAAGTGTCGTGAGCCCTGCCTGCAGTATGAAGGTGAGGTGTGTATAAGAAATGCGAGGCTAGCTGAATGGACTTCCACTGCTTGCAGATGTGCAAATAAAAGATTCCCTTCTTGCCTTGTACTCTGAAGTGTAATGGCTTTCCAATGCCAATTGTAGGCCACAGCATCAAATGTGGTGGCTGCTGTTTGCAGATTGGCCGTGGATGAGGCAGCAGCCTCCCTGGGGTGGGGAGCAGGCTGCTTAGAAGGTTGGGTACCTGTGCATCACAGGTGTGAAAAGCTGCCCTCTTTCTGCCCTGAGGCACAAACCTGCTTTCACTTTGTGAAGCAGAGCAGAAAAGCTGGGGTCCAACCGTGGCAGGTATCTCTGAGTGCAAGATGAAGGTGGCATGTGGGTATAAGAAATCCTGTTTGCATCTCAATCTGAGTAGGTGAGGTTTGGGTGGGAAAGTAATGGGAATGCTAAATGTTTGCTGCTAACACTTGCTAAGATGACAGCAAATGTTGTTTATATTAACATTCAGCTTTTGAGAGTAGATGAAATCTTACTTTATTAAACAAGGCAGAAAGCCTAGAAGTAGCTCTTTAATCTTCAACTGGAATATACAATTTTGAAATCCATTTTCTTAAGAATGCAATAATCTAGCAGTAATAACTGATGTTAAACATACATTGCATGTTATTAACTGCTTTGCTTATGCAGTTGTCCACATGAGGAAGAGAGGTTGATCAATGTGTGTTTTCTGGTAATTGTTTAAGAATTGTCAAAAGTCATTACGTGATTCCTAAATATTTCCATTTGCTATTTGTTCCAACAAAAGACTGCTGGGACTGTATCAGTGCTATTTTATAAGCATAGCTCTACCCATGGGGACTTCACCACAATGGCTATCCAGTGTCTTGCATCTTCAGGAACCTTCAGCATTGGATAGAAAAAAATTGTTAGTCTTTCCCCTCTTACTGCTAGGCTGTTCCTCTTGGCACATTTTTGATCTCCCCTGGCCAGTATGGCCTGGTACCAGGTATGCATGTGCCCTATTGTTCCCCGTATTGCAATGCTCTCCTCTTTTTCCCAAATGTTGTTACATTTCCTTGCTCATTCCCATGCTTTTCATCCCTCTTTCCCATTTGTGTAATGCATCTGCTGTTTCTGTTGTTTCCCACTTCTAATTTAATACCACAGGTGAATTTGGGTCTCTCGGCAGATCATTAAAAATAGGCTGTGTGGGACTGCTTGTGAAAGAAAACACTGCATTGCCAAGATAGATTACAAACTGGTGTGTATCAGTACTCTTTGTTTTGAAACATTTAGTTTTGTTTAGTACTTAAACAGATGCAAAGGGATCTGTGGATCCCTTATTTGCCACTTCAGTGTGAGAGTACAAGGAACACAAATTTGGAAAGGACCTATGCAGCCCTAGGGAAAGGGCAGTTTGCCATGTAAGCAAAGCAAAAAACTGAATTAACAAAATGCCAGCCCAGCCACAAAGAACCACTCCTCCCCCAACCTGAGGGCTGGTGACAAAAGTCCTGTTCTCCTTCCCACTCTCTGTACAATCTCTTTCAACCCATCATTGTTCTCAGTGGCTGGAGAGCTGGCAGAAATGATGTGTGCCTGAAATACCACCACAGAGTGAAAGGCCAAGTTTGCACACCTGGTGGTGTAAGGTGAGAGGAGTTCTGCTCCTGTGAGCAGCCAGGACTGCTTTAATCCAACACAATCTCTGTGTCTGATACAGCCAAAAGGAGCAGTTGTGTGCTGTGGTGGGTGGCAATGTTGGATGAGGGAACAGATCCAACTGCGAGTTACCACATTGCCTCATCAGTCCGAACTGGATGCCAGTATTGACACAAAGGAAGCAGTTGTTGGGGCAGGAAGGGAAAATGGGCTGACACCCCTGCCTGAGCAGTGTCACCAAACGGTCAGTGAAGAGTGAGGCTGTTTCTCAGTGCCTGGTTTTAGGATGTAGATGGCACTACTGTGCCTGTGAGGTCTGTACATGTCACTTGATGCTCAGTACCAGTCTGGGCCTATGTGTTAATGTTCTCGGCATTGGACTGAGAGACCCATCTCTTCACTTTGCTTGTGCTCCCTGCTGGAGTGTTTCACAGGTAAGGCTCTCATTCTCAGCCCGGTGTTAGACCAGGACAGATGGGCTGATAGTTGCAGCTCTGACTGGGTTAAAGGATGGCCTCCGGGAGCAGCTGCAGGAATTTGGAAAGCACCTGCAGGCTGCATCTCCTGGCACAGACTCCTTGTGCCTTGGCCTCCTCGGCTGCAGTGCAGGAGGCAGCCAGCATTGTCCGGATGATAGTTTTAACTCTTTGTTACCTAAAATTCAGAGGGCGTTAAAACAACAGAGCAGTAAATAAACCACTGGCGTCCTTGTACAGTCACACCCCTCATGTTGCCCTGCTACTAGTGTTAATAATATTGTGTGCAACTTCCCAAGCATAGACTGGGAATTGGGGAGTGTAAAGTGTGCCTCGAGGGGCTGGTAACAGCAGTGAGTGTTTGAGGATGGATAATAATACCCACTGGTGCTGCATGAACTTACTGTCAGGTAACTGTAGAGATAGTGTTTAGCCTTGGTCAACAGAAGGACTGTAAACTGAAGCAAATAGCTCGGTCCTGGTTACAGTTTCTGGAGGGGATGATGCAGAAGGAAATTGAAATAAAAATTAGCTTTGAAAAGAGCTCAAACGTTTTTACCAACCACTTAGAACATCTGACATTAACTAAATAACCTATTTGAAGCAATAGTAAGCTGCCATCTGCTGGTAAAAAAGTAATGCACATAATGAACACAGAGACTTACGAAGTGATTATTCTTTTGTACTTGACATAGTACAGTCAAATGTGTACATGACATGGAAGCTGCATATATTTATTTCACTGGTGGTTTTCATCTCCATTTGCATTTTCATATAGAATATGCTAAACAGATGCCTATAACATAACTAACTTTAACGACAAGCTTAGAAAACCAGACAATAAGAATAAAGAATGAGGACTAATAAAAGCAGATGAGCGATCAGGATGATGACAGCCTCCAAATGTGTCCTATTTACATTTCTAATAATGAATCACAAGCACTTCCCTTTTTGTTTCCCCCCTGCCTTAGACCCTCCTGTATGCCCAGATTTGTAGCCCTGAGAAACGTTTCGTGGCATCTTCAGTTTGATTTGTGTGTGTATGTGGTTCCTTACGCAAGCTTGTAAATAGGAACTGGGTCTTTAATTGTTCCTGATTTAAGTAGGTCATCTTTGCCAATACACTAATCTCTTGCCTTCTTGTAAGCCAGGTCAGCTATTGAAAGGATGTGGAAAATATTTACTACATAAATATTACCAGAGAAAATAATTTCACAAAGAACCACACCCAAATTTTGTGGCCTTGCACAACCATTTTCCGTAATTCACAAGTATGATAAGTACACTACAGGGGAGAGGCTATCAGATTTCATATTTGTATAGTGTGTACCAGGTAGGTGTGCTGAGCTTGACTGGGTCCCTAAGGTGCTGCTGCACTATAAATAGCAGTATTAGCGTGAATTACCTTCAATGCAAACATCAGGCCACTTGCCCTTTTCAGATGCATGCGGTTTTCTTTTATGATTGTGGTTATTCCAAACATAGCCTATTGTTTTAGCAAACTGATCTTCTCCTAGGAAATATTTAAAATGGGCAAAGAAAAAATAGGTCAGTTCTTCCTTTGAAATCAGAGAGAAGTGTATATTTGTAATATTTCCCAGGCTTATTTCCTTGGAGCGGGTTTGGCAGGTATGAGAGGAAGTTAAAGATTTATTTTTGGTGCTGTGTAGCAGATGTCATACCTGCTCTTCTGAGACAGTTGCTTTTATCTCCAGCAGTACCTGCTCTAGTAGCAATGAAAAAGTGACTTGAATCCCATTTAAAGCATGTAGTGTGCACTGTTCGTGTGCCACTAAAGGAAAGGGAAGGCTTGTTTGGGAGACTCCAGGCAGAGCCTTTATGCGTCATCATAAAGTAAATATGTTTGCATCCCTCTCAGTGTTTTTGCCTCTGAAGACGTGGTGAGTTAATGTGCCTAACTCCAGGGCTTGTGACCTCAGCAGACACTGAAGGGCTATAAAGATGTCTAGTTTGAAGTGCCATTGTATTTATGAGGTCTCTGCACATGTCTTTTTTTGTAGCATCCAGGTGGTTCTTTGTAAAGGGCCATTTCTGGGGAAATTGTGGTGCTGTGCACGCTCCACTCACAGTGGTCTTAATCAAATGCTGTTCAGTGTCTTGCCTGAAAATGGTCCTGCTGGGTGGCAGAGCAACGTTAATACTACAGGGCCAAATCCTCAGCTCAGGAAAATGCCACAGCTTTTTTGACTTTTAATCTGCAGGGAATCTAGCCTGTGGTACATGGTCACAGAGGCAGAGACACTCTGCTCTGGGTCTTGTTTACTGAAATGCTCCTATAGCAACAGAACATGTTCAAATGGAAACAGAGCCAGGGGAACAGCTGTGCCCATGGATACCTGTTAACAGGTAGGAGTTGAAGCCCACAGTTACCATCAAAGACACTACTTTCCTCTGCTTTGCTCTGCAGCACTTCAGTCTCCCTGCTAACAGAACTCTGCCTTCCAGCTGAGGAGTGACTGATGGTTAAAATAAGTCCCAGTTCATTCCAGGTATGACCTGCATGACATATAGGAAGGATAAGGTAAAGGCAATCAAAGCAGCATGCTCCTGTAGCCTCTAAGAGCTATAGAAATGGAAACGTGGGAAACATGAAATTAGGATGAGGGTTCACTGTTACCTGCTAATAGGCTAAATCAGGAGTTCAGTGAGACTGAGATTTAACCCAACAGGAGAAAGGAGATGAGTAAGAAATTATCAAAAGATAAAGTTGATATTTCCTTTATGTTATGCTAGAATCACTCAGTTCAGAAAGTCTCCTGAACCATGGAGAGCTGGGGTGGGTAGGGCTGAAGAAGTAAGTTATGGTGATGGAAGGGTGTTGTCATTGTATAAATTGAAGCAGTTCAAGTCTGTTTAACTGTTTAGTGCCATGTCCCATTTGTCTTTTCTGAGCTTACTTTGCAGTGGAATGGAGGAATTTTTGCTGACAGCACAACTGGTTGTTTAGCTGTTTCTTTTCTCTGTTTTCAGAAAATTAAGCACTGTGTCCTGCCTATGCTAGGTTCAAGGTTTAGATGGGTTTGCCATCCTTTTGGCCAACACTTAATCCCATTTCCTTTTTGTACTATCCCTGCTGTACGAAAATGCTGTGGTGAGACTAAGTAGCAGTAAAGCTATTAGTGATTTACCAGGAGCAGAGATACCCTTAGCCTGTGGCCAGTTTCTAGCAAAGTGTAGTTTTTGAGATGACTTGAGGTCCTTGTCTTTGCAAGGATTACTGCATGGTGGACTCAGAAATGATACCTAGCAGCTAAGTGCTGTTCAGAAAGCAATAAAACATTCACTTTAAAGATCAAGAAGCATGAAATACAGTAGATACTATTTCACTGGCACAGGAAACCAGAGTACAGAGAGAACCACGAAAAGGTTTCACATTGTTAGCTTCTGTGAATATAGTGACATTTGGAGACCTCTGGTATTCTTCTGAAATAAGCAATGAAATAAGACACATGGTATGTGCTTATCAAATCCAGGTGTAGTGATCAGCTAATAGGCAGTCAGGCAGTGAACATGAAGATACTCTGCTTTCACACTCTGCTGATTGGAGTTGGGCCCATGAAGAAGGCAGGTGATTAATCTGCAGGGGTTTATTTTTTCTGAACTGTTAATGTCCTCTGTTTCAGAGCAACAGCCTGTGGCTCATTAAGCAGGGAAGATTTGAACACAAGTGTGAAGGGCAGCCCATAAAGATTCTCGACAAATCTCATTTGAGCCTTAGGGGTTAGAAAAATTAAGTATTGGAGAAAGTTTGCCCTGTGCTGGGGCAGAACCAGTACTCTCTGAGAAGCAAAGGTACTGTTGGAAAATCTGCATGTATTTCAATCAATTGGTATAAAATCTAAAAACACAATGCTCCTGTAAGGTGGTCGTGGGCACTTGGTACTAGCCAAGAAGTGCACAGCTGCCACTTCAGCTGACCTGCTGTGAGAATCATGCTCTTCTTAAGTCTGTTGCTCCATTTCTTTGGTGATTACATCTCGCTCTGTTCCACTGTTCCTCTGTTCTCACTCACAGCCTGTTCCGCTGCTCGGGCCGCTGCTGCGGCGGCAGGTCGCGCATGCGCACTCGTGTAACGGGTCTCCTACATCGCTGAAAAGTCCTGCCGCTAAGATCTGAAGCCGCAGTATGGGGGGCGCGAAGTGCAAGAGGGCCGACTGTATTATTAGATGTTTACCCGTGATCTGGACTTCCACTGTGCTGTGAAATGCAGTGACAATGGAGAAGGACTGAGAATGCTTGTGAGAAGGGAGAGCAAGCAGGTTTCAAGGGTTTCTGGACTTTGCTTTCTGCTGAACCTCTTCTGGTTTTGGGGGGTTTTCTCCTCTCCTTTTGTGCTTTAAAGTTCTACTATAAATAATTAGAGGAAAATTAGCAGTAATAATGTCTGTGGAGGTTAGGAAAGTAAGAATACATTCTATATTACAACTCGCCTTTGTTTGCCTTTTTTATCTTGTTTATCTTTGATCAGCTGCAGATGAAACAACAAGCTAACTGATTTCCCATACAGAGTTGCCACTCATGCTGATGAAACTCTGCTGACATGGGAGTATGCTCTGTAGCAGCCTAGCAGTATCCATTCCTTATTCCAATACACTGACAGATCACTCAGAGAGACTAAAAACTCTATTCTGAACTGGAAAAGATACTGCAATTTCAATTTTGTTTTGATTTGAAATTTTACAGCTACCTATCAAGACCAAATCCTTGAACTATTTACTTAGAGTAACTGAAATACCCCTATTTGAAATAGTGGATATGCAAGATTTAGCCATTAAAGAGTTGGGGTAAAATTAGAATCCCCTTCAATAATAACTAAAGTCGGAGAAAATCTTTCAAGAAAATTAAACACTTGATCAAAAAGAGAAAAGGGTTATTGTCAAGAGCATAAAGATTAAACAGGAGAGTTGTCTCATAGAATAACCATCAATGATAAGTAGCAGGCAGTTAATAACATCCCTTCAGGGATCTTCTTTCACTCATGTAGGTTTCTGGACAAATACAATATTACATTTCTTATAGTTAAAATGTGAGAGAGCTTCAGGTAATTCCAGAGTAGCAATAAAACTTCAGAGGAGTAAAGATAACTGGAGAGGTAGGGAAGGGATGACCCAGAAGATGAAACAGCAGGAAATGAGTGACAGTTTTTCCAATAACTCCTTTTTAACTCCCAAATTCTGAGACCTCAGTCTCCCTGACATGCCTATTTTTCATATCCACAGGACTGTATTACTCCTGAGATTTTATATGATATTGGCTCTCAACATGGAAATGAAGAAAAGACCAAGTAGAATGTGATTCCATGTTGTAATCAGAGCTGGTTTAAAGCTTGATCATGCAAATGGTTGAATTGCCAGAATTAAAGGGATGATAATCTATGGCCATGAGAATAAGGCACATTGAGTGGAGAGGATGGGGGCAGGAGGGTCTGGAGAACCTCTCAAGCCAGCTATGCAGCTGGAGAAACTATAACATGAAACAATTCCCTTGAACTCTCATTTTTCTTCTCTTACTCCCTTCTCCTATGTAATTACAATAATAAATCTTTTTGTTCCCTAACCATCTTGTGGCCATTGCAAACATTTAAGAATTAATGCAGTTCTCACACATGATGCACATGTTCTTCATGTCCCCTTGTGTCCCTCCATTTATTCATCATGTACACACAAAATTTCCATAAAAAATTAATCTGATATACAAATCTCTTTGCATCCTGGGAGCATTTGCATATAGCAGTGTTAACAAGAGTATTAATTCTGCATTACACTCTGTGGACTGCGTACAAGGCCAAATCTCTCAGCAACTGTGCTGAAATCAGTGACAAGTTTAGAAAAATTGTTTTCATATTAAAAATGCTGAGTGGAAAGTGATATTGTTTCCTAGAAATGAAATGTTGTTTTTAAAACTCAAGCAAGAGGATTTGAAGCTTAGTTTTCAATGTTTGCTTCTAAGAATTCCTCTGTAAAAGGAATTTTATCCTGCTCTATGTTTCTACCCAGTGGTTCCTAGTAGATCAGTACAAAAGAACAATGTTTCAGTTTGACTTTATTTCTCTTCTGATACTCAAATTTTGGTGTCTGTAGTTTGTGACAACAGCCAGTTTGTCAGACAGTACTGTCTACAGGAACAATGCTGTTGATCCCTTAACTCCTAACTCTAAAACCTTCATTTGCCTATACAGCTTTTAAAACCATTATACACGAAGCATGTGAGACAACCTCCACAGCTGGAGTTAAGCACTTCCACGTGCTTACTGAATCAGTGACTAAGTTGTTAGAAAGATCTTTCAGGACTCACTGGAGATCCATAAGAAATTGTCTTGACTTAACCAAACTGTATTTCTCTTAATCACTACTCCATCATCTTTTTTCTTTCACTTCCTTCTTATTCATGCGTAAATGAGAAACATCTGTTTCCATTTTTTGCATTGTTCTGTTGTGTGAGTAACGATATCAAGCATCTTTTTTTTTGCCCCTCTACTGTGAAAGAATAAATTAGTGTTAAGTTTTGTGAAGTGCTTTAAAACACTAAAGAAAAACATCTGTTTCGGCTGCAAGTCATTAAGATGAAAAATCTTAATGTCTGTGTGCAGTGTGAAACTGCCAAAAAATTTATCAGCCCAAACCCAGTTGTTTACCTGTCTTTTGCTGTGACAACTGAAGATAGTGAAAGGACAGTAAATCTTAAGGGATGCAGCAGTTAAACGTGCTCAGTGCAGTAATTCACACCAGTACCTCGTAGTAGTGAATCCTGGTCTGATCTTGAGATGGCTGGACACTGCTCTAGTGTTGCAGAATTCAAGCTCTGAGTCTCCTTGACCTTCACATCTTCTAGCTGGGCACAGCATTATGCAGGGTTGCCTAATTCCTTGCAGATGTCTGGGTTACTAAACTTCAGCTAAAAATCCCTCCACCTGTCCCCAGTCATTTAAGACTGAGAGAGATTGTTTCCAGGGCAGGTGGCCAGAGTAAAGCTCACCTGGTGAATTTACTTTACAGGTGAACTGAGATGCTCTTTACATGCCAAAGCCCAAATGTAGATGTTTGTGTGTGTTCCGTTGTTGATAGTGATCTCTTTTGTGAAGCACTTTGAGGTATAGAGATGAAAAGCCAACATCTATTCACCCAAGATCTTGACTATTAATAAATAAAATAATTTATACTAACAATGAATGCATTCCCTGAGTTTTGTAGAAAGTGGAAAACCTTGCAGGGAGGTCCTGGCAGGCAGATAATAACTTACTTCTAGAAGATGCTGGGTCCACCCTTGTTTTCCTCTAAGATGCAGATCCTTCCTTATTGTAAAGAGATGCTTGGTATCTGGCAGGAATGGGCACAAAACCTGGATGGGGCTTTTAAAACATCTTAAGAGAAAATACTTGTTTGTTCTTCCAATCTGCCAAAGCAGCAGCCAGTGCAATGTTGAGCAATTCTGCTGCACTGTGCTCACACCCTCCCTGAAGCAAATGAATGGGATGGTTTGGGGTCTTTAGCAGCCCTGTGCACTTTTTAAAAGAAGCACTGTGCCTCCCATTTCATTTAAACCCAGTTTGTGAGGCAGGAGACTGGATATATATTGCAGCACTGAATCTGTTCACCTGCAGCTCTCCCCACCCCCAGCTTATGAGCATGATTTCCTTTTATGCACTGCTCTGTCACAGCTTGGCAAGTTTCCCAAGACAATCCATACCAGAAAAGAGAATATGGCTGCTGAGCAGCATAGACAGGAGAAATACCTTATGTAACAGATTCATTTAAATACTATGAAATGTTGGGACAGGTGAGACATAACTGAAAGCAAAATGCAGCCCTTAATCTCTAGCATCAGTTCTGCTCGCCCTCACCGTCATCAGCATCTAATAGTCACTGCCTGTCTCCATTCACGTCTCCATCTTTTTCAAGAAACTGCCTGCGGCAGAATGTACAAACAGCTTGGCAAGCGGTTTTAGGAACAACGGTGGGTTGGGGTTTTTTTCCCTTCTAATTCCTTGTGAGCATTTCCCCACTAATATGCCTGTGGCATCATTAGGTGTTTAATGAGAGTGATGTTGCCTGAATATTATTGTTTTTATAGCTCATTTTGTTTTATCAAGTCTTCAGTTCTGTGTGCAGAGTTCTCCTTCCTACATTTGACTTATAGAATTTGCAGAAACGTTATCACAGAGGCATTGTCATAAATCTTGCAATAATAAATTTTCAATATGTTAGAGTTCAATATGTGTTCAACACCACAGTAGTTTAATGATATCAATGAATTATTTGTGTATTTCTTTTGTAGTGTATTTCTTTTTTGTAGCACAGGTATAGTCCCATAATGGCCATGTCTCAGATAGCAGTTCAGCGTAGTCCCGTGTGATTTCCTTTAACAGTTCCCCAAAAGACCAGCTTGGACACCAGTGGATAGTGGGTCAGTCTTGTTCCTCACATCCAGAATCTGGATCATTATATGTTGTGCTCAGACAACAAATGCCAGCTTTGTACCTGCAGAAAACAAGGCTGAAATTGTAAGTCTTGAATAGACACATACAATGTTATTTTTTGCTTTGCATTTTGCCTACACGTTGACTGTGCTGCATCCATTTCTTTACTGATTAAATTGAATGGATACAGGTTTTGTGTACAGACAAGACCATAATTCTTACTTAGGAAAATGCTATCTTCATTTACTATATCATGCAGATGATCAGTGCTGAGCAGTGCATTTATTGAGCAGCTGTGTCTTAGGCAAGAAAAATTGTGATATGTATTTTTAACATGCTAACTAATGCCCATTAGGTTCTCACTTTTATACCATCTTGCAAGTAATTTCACCTGCCAGTGTATGTTGTCTTATTGTCACAGTGGCAGAGCCTTTAAAACAAATAGCTGCTGTTAGCAATTTAACTTGCTTGCCTTTACTATGATGACGAGGTGAGTTACTGGGGAGAAGGACAGTGAAGGTACTCTTCCTGCTTCCTTGTGTAATGTGTGTCCTGCATTGGAGTAAGGGGCAAGAAGCTGACCCTTTCTGCAGCCCCTTTTCTCCTCCCATCCCCTGCAGCATGACTGCACAGCCATTTTGTTTGGGGGTTCCCAGTGCTGGTTCTGTGCTGTCAGCCCCAGAGCTCTCTGCCCGTGTTCCCAGCACAGACACAGGCAGTGGAGCTGCACAGCTCCGGGAGTAGATGATGTTAACAAAACGGTCATTGTATACATAGCTACTGTTTCAAATGTTCATATCCTGGCTTCCTAAGACTCTGTTTTTGTCTTTGTTTATATTTAATAGCAGTTACAGTGGTTAAATGATTTTATTTTGGAAAGCTTGACATTTCTTTTGCCAGTACTGAAGCTGTAGAGATCAGAAACAAAGATGTGCCTTTTTACTGTTTCTTCTGATGGATTTTGTCATTTGGCAACTGTTGTTCTATTAGACTTTGCAGAATTTGGATGGGATTCTGATCTCCTACGAAGTGAAACAAACACTTATTAGAATGCAGGAGCAGGTTTGGGGCCTTTTTTCTGATTACACCATGCTGAGTGCCATGCATGAGAAATTAGAGTCTGTCTGTTATTATGTGACCAAACAGCTGCAGGAACTTCTAATGAGTGCTTTTAAATAGTAGTAAAGTAAAAATCAAAATAATATTGCCATGAAGCAGAATGTAAAGCACAGGCTCTTGCTCTTCAAGTCTCGCAGACTTTGGAAGAGAATGATCAAATCTGGACCAGGCCAGTCTTCTTACACTTACAGTTCCTTTGTAGTAAAACATAAAATAAGGAGAAATTTTGGATTCTTGTACAAGCTCTTTCATCATAGGTCCTTTTTCTGTAGTCTCTTTTCAAACCCAGCCCAGTTAAAAAAAAAATGTTAGAAAATTGTAATTTCTAAATTAAATTTAACACAAGACTTGAGTTTGTGGAGGGGGGTTGAGATCCATGGTTAAGGGGCATTGCAAGTTGACACTGATACATACTACAGTTTATATGAGGTTATTTTTCCTTTTAGGTGCACAGGTAATCACTCACATGGCATTTCCCGTGCAGAACTCCCCAAGGCATTTAATCTTCCCACTCCTACTGGGAGATGGGATTTGTTCAGTCAGCCTCCTGTCTCAGCAAGTGAAATACTTTCATCCTGCTCAGAACAGAAGAACTGCCAAATGTAGGGAGGCCAACTAGTTTTGTCCCTTTTGTCCAGTAGAATTGCTCCTGTGCTACAATTCATCATGTGCCCTCTGGGCTCCCTGGGAGTCCTCCAGCTAGGGTGTTATAGGAAAAGTGCTCTGAAACCTTCTTAGTGTCCTGCTCACACACCTGTAATCTGGACTATTCTCACTGTGCCATGCCTTTCCCTGAAGCACTCCTGTACCTGTCCGACTGACAGGTTGGCCTTTACACTACAGCTCTGCACCTGTATGTGCCACACCCACCCACACCTGTTCAGCACCACCTGGCCATGTGGCCCTCTGGTTTGCAGTGACATTCTCTTCACCACCTCTCCAGTCCAGCCCCCTCCACCTAGCCATGGGCTGCCATCTGCAAACCCTTTGGCCTTCTCACAGTTTTCCTCCATGTTTGGGAGGTCACAGCTATAAGCCAAACCTTTCTTGCATCTCTTAACTCAGAGGAGGATCAGTCACCTTCCTTTCCAGAAAGAAGAGTGACCCCTCTCCCACTGTATTATTCACAAAGCAAGAGGAGAGCACTCCAGATTGTGTTTCCAAAGGGAAGGCCTGAGTGGGTCATCTCAGAATGGACTGAGAGACCACAGATGTGCTGGCTATCAGAGGGAGGGGATCAACAGGCTGCTGCAGCAAGATCAGAAGGGTGGTGGAGGCTTTTTACATAAAGGTAAGGGTGTGTAGGTTGTGGCTTGTATGTGGTACACGTGTACTGATGCCACATGAGTACTAGAAAGGCCTCACACGGTATTCTGCTGCTCACGTGGAACAGATATGCCTAAGAGACCTGGAGGCCTAACACAGCATGTAGGGACAGCCCCTGAATACCTACAGCCCTACCTCCATTCCCAACATCCCTGAATTCTGGCACTCCCCCGCTTGCTGTTGCCCCAGGCTGTACTTTACAGCGACCATTTTCAGCAGGAGTATAAAAAGGCCAAAGTTAACATAGAAATGGGGGTTAGAAATGGTGGCTCCATGTCCTGAATGTTCACCATAATTTCCAGCCCTAGCCTCTTGCTGACATCAGGTATCAGCTCCCTGAACTACTATGCAGCACTATGATCTCCTGTTTCTGGGTCCTAGGCAGCAAAAGCAGTGTGTTGTCTCAAATGGCATTTTCAGCCTCTCTGGTCTCAGCAGGCTGGAGAGCTGTTTGATCAACACAAGCTTTGACAGTTAGGCATCATTAATTTTCCACAACCTGCTATTTGAAACTCCTGAAAGGATGGGCTGTCACTGTTCCTTGTAGCTCTTGCTGGCCTGAACTGCCCTCTGCAATGTCCCGGTACAGCACAGGAGGGCTGCATGCCTCCAGCCATTGCTCTCCTTTCTTGGGCCTGGGATTTAAATTCTGTCAGCTCTGTCAGGGAAAAAAACGAATTCTCAAGATATAATTATTTCTTTTTAAAGGATGAGATAAACTGTAACGCATTAATGATGGAAGTGATCATACACAGTGCAGGCTTAGAGAGTACCCGTTGCCTTTAAGTTAATCCTAATAAGCACTGTTTTCCCCAGCAGGTGCCATTTTAACAGGCACTGTGGAAAACTGTGCTTCCTAATGTACTATCATAAATGTGGTAACACCCTCCTCTTTTGGAAAGCATAATTGATAAAATGTGACAAAACCACAGTTACTGCTTATTCGTAAATGGGATACTTTAAAAAGTACTGTCTAACATTGATTGAGTTAAATTGCTTGCTGATTAAGACATCTACATGAAATATTAAACCACCATTATCTGGCTCCTGTTAAGATTCAAAATCAGGATTCTCCTTTGTGCAGAGTAAGTAAAAATTATGTTGTTTTAGAGCAGAATATAAATGTGGTAAGTAAAAGCTAGAGGTGTATTTGAATAACAATTCACACAAAACTTCTTTAAAAGAAATTCTAATATGCTTGGGATGGAATTAAGAGACACATCTGATACACTAACAGATGCATTTGAGTGCTTCTTGGGAGTGTTCAGACGTAGCTTCTACTGCTGAAATTCCCCAAATTAAACTACTCTGCTGACTATTTCTGCTTTTACAGATACCCCATTTTTACTCCTTGAATTATCTGCACGGTCTAACTAAAAATACACTTCCAAAGCCTTATCTGAGTCCATTTCCACACGCTTTTGTTTGAATCCAGAGCCAAGGGCTGTGAAACTGGGACAGATTTTAAAAGTGAACATTACTGTTCTCAGTTTCTTCACTCTTTTGTTTGTCTGAGAAACCTCTACTCAGCATGCATTCCAGGATACTAAAATAAGTATTTTATGGTTATTTTAAATATGTAGATTTTTGTTAGTAGGAAAATTAGTGCTAGAATTTTCTTCCTTTGAGCCTGGTTGAAAGCTCATTAAAGCCTTTGTGGTTATTTCACTGAGCTTATAATGAGACATTTTATGCTCCTATGAGCTTCACACTGAAAACAGTAGTACGAGTATAAGACAAGATCTGCCTGTAAATCCCAAACCTGAGACAGTATTTCCTGAATGAGATAATGGCAAATGAACTGGTGTTCAAAATAATTAATCTGAGAGTTTAAGTAGGAAGTGATCTGGAAGTACTGGATGAACAAGAGAGAAGCTAAAGTTTTAATATAGCTTTGATTGTTGCACTGAAGATACTTTTTGGCAGGTGGTAATGGAAATGGTCAAGGTGAGGGGCTAAGAGGTGTTTCTTTTCCTTTAGCATAGAAAGGAATTGGTGGGGAGGTTGGAAAGAAAAATGTTATTGGGTCTCTCATTATAATAACCGTAGGTTGTAACTTGCTCTTTTCATTTTTGTTAACATACCACACCCTACACTAATTATGCATAACCACAGAATTTGATAAATAATTTTTCAGAATTGCATGTTAACTCTAAGACTCTGTAAAACCATCACAGTTTTACATAGTTTTTCCTCCCCTCCTTTTCAGGATTCAATTACAAAGATGTCTGTTTTCATGCCCTGAAGATACATACTTATCTATACACTACAATATAGTCTAAAAAAGCTTCTGTAGTTTTTTTAATGCTTTATCTCTGATGTTAGAAAACTCACATATATTCATAATTAATTGTCTTGATCAAAACCAAACTCTTTACAATTAAGAAACAAACAGAAGGTATGGCATATCAAACAGACTTTCTGTTGCTGTGATCTTACCTAAACACAAAATAAGCTCCTCAGTACTTCCACATTAATAGTAATAAAATGCTTTTTTTTTTTTGCTTTCTTTAGTTCTTCTTTAAATATAATTATTATGTCTTCCTGCACACAGAATTCTGGTGCTTTACAAGCAGAGTAAAAATTTTTGTAACTGTTTGTGTCAGGCATAAAAGGACAAGAGGTTGTATGTCCGTGTGACAGTGATAGAAGTCAGAACTGCTGACAGCAATTGAACAGGCAGAACAGTAAGAAATTGTGGGGAAAAGATGATTTGAAATCCTGTCTGGTATGTAGTTATACTGACACACTGGCAATGATTTTGACAACTGACAGATGCTGTTCATTTTTCAAATTCTGCTGAAACATGTGGAACTTGCTTCTAAAGTCAAAGGTTTTTGGTGAAGATGTCTTCACTTGTACGCATTTGTCCTGACTTCCATCTGGCCAGATGACTTTGAAGTGGCAGGGGTTGGCTACCAAAGCCTTTTCTTTTTGTGAAGGTGTTGAAATGGTGCTTGTCTGAGGGAGGTGAGTTTCCCAATGTTGTGCCACCTCTGTCCTTCACTGAACATGTAGAAGTCACAGCTTTGGAGATGGAGTGTGCCTGAAAGGATTATTGTCATTAATTGCCCACATTAATGTTGCTCCGTCTCTAATACGTGCTGTAGACATGAGTGTGATCCAGTGCTAAGTCACAGAGGGGAATGTAGGAAGAAGTGAGGTGACACAACTTGAAGGTCAGGCCAATAGGTGGTAGGAGCTGGACTCATTTAAGGCTCTCATGTTAAGGCTCTCAGCAAGCAAAAGCCTTCATGGATCTTGAAATTACTGTTTCTGTCTTCTCCCTGTGTATCCTTTTGGCACTATAATGTGAACTGAGCCATCAGACTGGGTAAAACACACCAATGATCATTTATACCTATTAGATCTAGGTCCTTTTCCATCATCTATTGAAGGCCAGTTTATTGCCACCACATTCTTCCTCTCACACTAAATTACAATTCACCAACAGACTCAGGAAGAAATTTGTTATGGTTTTGTTGCTCATAGCATATTTACATATATTAATGCTTCCTGTGTGTGCTGCAAATGGCAACCCTCCAAGGAAATACATTGTTTTTAAGAAGGTCAGTGCTATAATACATGGTGGTACAGTGTATTTTCCTACACTAATCTGCTTTCTTGTGATCTTTGTATTATGCAATACTTGAGTTCAGTAATTCAGACGCGAGAGTTGTCACATCCTCCTGAAGGGAACAAAGATGTAGGTTTGGCTCTTGCCTTTTTAATGTGGGATGAATTAGAATAATGCAAGATGAAATAAAATAAGCATAGAGACCAAGGTTAACTATTATTGCTAATGAATCCAGGATTTGTAATTGATAATGTTTGCTATGGTAGTACCTGCAGAACAGCTAAGAATGGAGCCTGGTGTGCCAGGCAGACATTGCTGCCCCAGCGGATGCCCCTCTCTGAGCAGTGGCAGATGACAGTAACACTCCGTAGTGGTGAGACTGAAACCAGGAGACAGCTGTGGGAGGCTGGGTACGGAGCTGCTGGCCCTGACAAAAGCTGTTTTGTAATTGCAAGTGCAGGCCTGGCCAAGGGGGGCAGGTCTAAGCAACACACACAGTATTTTCCTACCGCTGCCTATGGACAGAAGCTGAGGAGTGGGAAAACGGTGGCCATTCTCTTTATTATGTAATCTGGGAAATCTTTTCCTTACTAGGAGACTTCAAGCACTTGTAACAGTATGACAGTTCTAAAGGCAGTTCTCAGTGCCAAGCAGTAATATTTCCCTATGCACACTTCTAATTACCCTTCTGTTGCAAAATATTTCATTTCAGGACTAACCTTATCTTGGGATCACTGGTTAAATGGCTAATGGTTTTAATTTTACCTATACATTCTTAGTGCACCCTTATTGTTTTACTGACAATTCTAAAAGTTTAATTCATATTGACAAAGATTACTAAAATGTCTTCATTTATAGTAGAGACTAAATTTATAAATACATTTTTGTTCTGTCTGAAAAATAGACAAGACTAGACAGTCCTCTTTAATTAACAATGACAACTGCGTTTCAAAAGAGCTCATGAAACAAGCAAGCCAACAAAACATGAATCAACAGCTCAAACAGCAGAAAAAAAGTTAGGAAAAGTAATTTTCCTTCTTCCAGTTTCTACTATGTTGAAATAAATCAAATTGCTCCCATTAATTTTGGTGTTAGTTCTTTTAAAATTTCAATGGAAATAATGTTTATTACTGTTTGTTGAAACAGCCAGTACACTGAGTACCTAAATTTGTTCTTATTAGTGAAATCAGTACTATATCATTGTAAGAAAGGCCAAGAAAGCAGAAACATCTGTGTAGGATGCAAAGGAAAACTCTATGGCAAGTTGTGCAATAACACACAGACATCTTTCACATTATGTTTCTAGCTGCTTGTTTTTGTAGTTATGATGGTCTAAGGGCAAAGACATGACAAACTTTATAGGTAAAGGTGAGAGATTTTACTTCAAAAACATCTTAGCTTAAAAAAAATTCCAACATTATACCTTAGGTACTCAAAAACTTCTCTAATTATTCAATTTATAGTAGCAAATTTAATAAAATATGCTACTTGTTTTTCCTCTAAAGCCCATTTTTGCTTGAAATTTAGACATTAAGAATCATTTCAACTTTGAAAATCTCATGGAAGACAAAATTGTCTATCAAGGGCTATGGTATAAAGATGAGATCAATGTAGTAAATGGAGAAGGAAAATTGATGGGCTAAATGCAATACTATATGCACTATGTGAGTGCATTTCTATTTTGTAAGCCATGCAGTCTTAAATAGTTTTACAACTGAAAACTGTATAGTTTAATATTTTATCTGTTGTTGTTTTGGTTGCTGTCCACAGGATAAGCAGAATATGTTATTATTGAAGGAAATGTGTCAACTGAAAATGAAATTTTCAAAGAATGATGCATATACTGCCTATACCTCCATCGTGAAGCTTTTAGCATGGAGTTAATGAAGTGCTTGGGGTTCTAGGGAATAAAAGGTGCTATATAAATGTAAGAAATTATAATTCAAAAGTTTTCCCCTCTAGGCATTTGGGATTTCACTGTGTATTACAAGGAAGCCTTTGCAGTCTTCCATTCAAAAGGCTTCAGTTTAGACCTGCTCCAACTCTCCCTCTGCAGCTCCAGCTACAAAAAATGTTTATATGAAGAAACAGTTTCTAAATTGGTTTCAGTTAATCATATTTTGCTGTCAGCTGGAAAGAGCCTGCCTTGGTTTAAGCTTTTTATAGACATGTTGAAGACCAGGAGGAACTAGGTAGCAACCTTCTCTAAGAGGTTTTCAAATTCTGGTTTAACCATTATTAGGTCTTGTCTGCGTTGGTGGAGAAACAATACAGGACACAGCCAGAATTCCTGCAAACAAAAAGCCACCTGTGCAATATCTGGTTTGATTTTCAAGAATCCTATTGTGTGGTTCTTTTCTAGCCACACATGTTCTTTCACTGGGAGGCTGGTCCTAGAATTTCTATTTCATGCACACATGCAATCCCAGTTTTGGGTTGTTTTGTGCACATTTCTCAAATCTCCTTAATCCAATGAGCAACATTTAAGATCATCTACTACTTTTCACATACTGTAAGTGGCAATAGAAGTGGAATTAGAAATCAAAACAAGACTTCTGACACTACATACTGGACATAATCTTTTTCTACCCTGCCATTTTGATGAAATATAGAAGTTATGTGCTCTGTATTCATTCATGCTAAACGTGGATTTTCCTTTTGATCCACAGATTGTGTGAATAATAAGCATTTTTAAAGTCCACTACTGCTAAAGGAATTGGGCCTTTTAGTTCAAGTGTGAAGTTGAGAGACTAGAAAGCTTACTAGGTGTCTTTAAACTCTGAATAAGTTGTGAGATTTGGTGGCATTAGAACTCAAGTTCAGATTTCCTTATACCAAACATTTTACTTGTTCACAAATAGTGTAGATGTGAAATATAATAAAATACTGCATCATCTTCTATGTGTTAATGCTTCCATGGAATTTGGTGTTTTCCTTCAACTGATAATTGCAGAATTGAAGCAAGAATTATTGTTCCTTAAAAATTATATGCTAGAGGACAAAATATGCTTTAGTAAGTGTGATGTAAGTGTATACTTAAGTAAGTGTGATGACCTTCAAATGATCACATACAATAAGATGCAGGAAACACTGAGGTAGTATTAATATTGTTAATATTTGCTTTGTTACATTTTTATTGTTTGTATTTTGGTTAGCATGGAGTACATGTGACTAAGAATCTTAGAAGAAATCCGTGGATTGCACATGATATTGTTTCTTCTGTTTAAGAGAAGTGAGAAAACTGTCCATACATGCTCCAAAATATCAGAACTCAATTTTATAAATGTATATTTTCAGAAAACAAGCTTAATTCTCAGAAGAATAATATTAGCACTCATTAGGGGGACTGAGTGCTTTAGGGTACTGTTAATGAAATTCATAGCCTTTTGCCTGTGGGCTATCAGTTTGAATTCAGTCTAACTCAGTGGAGATTAAAAATTGGCCTATTTAATGGCCTTTTAGTCATCTCTTAACGAGTTGAGTTTGGTGGGTCTCAATCCCATAACATAAACCATTCACACTGTCTTCTCCTAACTGGCAAGCTTCAGAAAAATCCCCAAATTTAATGGATTATGGGGAAGATTAGTTCCTAGTACCATGAAAAAAAGCAAAAAGCAAAAGCCTTGACACACACTGGTTACATGAGCACTAACAAACACGTTATTTTTAAATGTAGAATTTATATTGATACATAAAGGTTATAAATTAGCATATTAGCTGAGCATGTGACATATGTTGCCACACAGCTATACTGAATGTAATATAACAAAGACTCCCAGGGGGGAGATCTACACCTGTGCATAAGATCACAACACCACATTGAATGTTTAAATGTCTCTGGGATTCACTTTTATCAGGAAAAAAAATAGGATCAGAACAGATATGTGGATAGTAACTGCAGTTACAGAAAATTACGCTGAAAACAATTACTACCTAGTCTGCCTCCATTACTTCACAGCACAGTAAAATGCTTCTAAATTTTTCTTTTGGATGTTTAACTTAATCTTAAAAAAAGATACTAATAATGTTTACAGAACCCTCTAGACAATATAGGCCAGATTTATTTATCCGTAACTGTTCCTAATGTGTAGCTGAACTTTATTTCAGTTCAGTGTGAAACTGTTGTTTTGCCCTGTCTTTGACAGACTTAGTGAAAAATGTATTTTTCTTCCCATAGTCTTTCATTCTCCACACTAAAAAATCTGACACATTTCCATTTTCAATTAAGGTCACATCTTTTAAAAATGCTGATTTTTATTTCCCCCTTCCTTGTACAGTCTTCTACTGGACTTTTTTGAAAGAATTTTTTCTTGAAATGCAGAGCCCAAATCTGAACATACAGATGAGCCTTTACCAGCATTAAATATGAGGAATTCTTCATATGTCCTAGATATGACAGTTCTGTTTACACGTCTCTCTGTACTGCAGCTTTTTTCACACCAATGTGACACTGTTGATGCATGTTCAGTTTGTGATTTACTCTGATCCCCAACCCCTTTTCTGTAAACCTGGTGTTTATTCATGTGTTCCCAGTCTTGCAATTGTGCAATTGTTTTTTTTCCTGCTTAATGCTGAAGTTGGCACTTGTATTTATTCAGTTGCATCCTATTTCTGCAACCACTTTTTCAAGAATATTTTAAAATCTTTTCTTGTGCTGCAATGTGCTTCCATTTCTGCCACTTTGGCATTGCTGGCAAATCCGATCTTTGTAAACTGTAATTAGACTTGGTAGCAAACTCAGGCCATGCCCAGCTCCAGGGAACCGTATTTGCTGTGTCCCAGTTTGTCACAGTGAAGCATTGCTGATGTAATTTTGGACCACTGCAGCCACTTCATTATGATTTGTCTTTCGGTTGCTCAATTAAAAGTTCTTTGAGATGGTGTCAAAAACCTCACTCAAGTCAAGCCAGAACAGATCGAGGGGTACTCACATCCAGGGCCTGTGCTACTGTCACAGCATGCAGTGAGTTTGGCTTGATGTGATCTTCTGACAAATCCGTGTTGGCTGTAACTCATCACTTCATCAGCTACCCCGGACTTAGAGATGTGTCATTATTCGCTTCAGTACTTTCCTGGGAAGGGAGGCTGGAATGATTGACAGTTCTTGGCTCTACCTCTTCCTCTCTTTTGAATTTTATGTGCCGTGTGAATTTTCCTCTTCCTCCCTCCTGAAATCTGTGTTTTCCTGAGCGCTCTGACCCGCCTCACACCTCGGACTTGAGCCGTGACCGTCCGGGCCCAGCGACCCTCGGGGGTCAGAAATCCAGTTCCTCAAAGCAGTTTCCTCGCGTTTATCGTTCTCCGAGAGCCGGGCTGGCCCCAGGAGCACTAACCCAGGGACCGGTGCCACCGCATGTGTCCGCCTTGCCGCCGTCACCGCCCCCCGGGGCCGAGTCCCCTGCGCTCGGGTTCCCCGCAGCCCCGGCCCGTGGGCAGCAGCCCCCGCCCGCCTTCCCGCCG
>WEKX01016099.1:45669-75955 GCA_013390025.1 Pitta sordida
AAGAGCTGAGCTGTTAACCCCCTCGCTACCAGAGCAGCAGAAAAAACCCCTAAACCATAACACTTAGTAATATTAATACTAGGACCTAGGGTGCTTTATTTCAAAGGAATATCTCTCGTATATTATGGAATGACTTGTGCCAACTGTGTGTTTATTTTATACTCTTCATTTTATGCAGCCTTAATTCATGCAGATACAGTTCTCCTATGCTGTCCTGGTAATCCAGTGTAACGTATATGAAACAAGCTTATAGTATGTGTCTTGTCTCTTCTGTTTTTGAGCTACTTTTGAAAGTTTGGTTGGGAAATCTGTTTTGGTCAGGAAAACTGACAAATTAAATGTGTTTTTAGCCTCAACCATTAAAGGTATCTAATGATGGCCAATGGGCTGGATATGCAGAGGTGAGAATAACTGATGTGGCATGTTGGAAATACTGTGCTTTTCCATTTGCTTTCATGTGTTTGGAAGAACTAATTCAAATAGCAAAAGAACCAAAGATTGAAAGCATTTGCCTGATTGAAAGGAAAAGAAAGCGAACCAAGTCCACAAGCATTTAAAAGGTCTAGGACTGCTGTGCCTTCTTGCAATCTGGCTTGGAGACTCCAGAGATGTTTATTAGTAGGCTTCAAGGTACTGCATAACTTGAGTAGACCTTGGGGTAGATCTTGAAAATATCTAGAGTAGAGTAATTTCATAGAATAATTTTGGAGCAAAGTGTTAGTAGCTCTACAAAACACTTGGAAGTTATACTCTAGGAAACAGTCCTGTATGGTGATGGTGTTAGTAATAGACTTGTGGATCCAGTCCAGTTGAGCACAGGCACCATGAGTAGGAGCTTGTTGATGAGAATTGGCTGTTGTATCAGAGCTGTTCTGTGATTGTGGTGCTGCTTCAGTTGATTGTTCACAATGGTAGCTGGTAGTCAAAAACTGTTTGAGAGGTACATGGAGGCGTTTGCCCCAGTTTGCTTCCCAGGTCTGCTAGTATGAGCTGGGTTGTAAGATATGTGTTGTTCCTATTAAAAAAATACCAAAGGCAGTTATCTGACATGAAGATGTAAAAATAAAACACAGTTGATTTAATTATGTTGCATTACTACAGCTTATCTAAAGTAGGAAATAGTTGTACATATTTATGTAGGCAGTGGACAATGTTGGAATCTTACAGTGTCACCAAATCAAGAGTGAATGCAGAGCAGCTCAGTGAGGGATGGATTTTTACATTTTCAGTAGCTGTTAAGGTGATTGTGTTGGCAGCATATTCTGACTTTACTTCCTCACCCAAACCAATCCTGTGTCACCCAAAACCAGGCTCCTGCAAAATCCAGGAAAGGCTTTACATTACTGGTTTATGATTCCCCAAAGTGATCTTCCACAGATTATGAAGATTACACCTTGTATATCAACTCATTTAGAAAGCTTCACTGCAAATCTGCTAAGTGGTAGCTAAATCCTATTGTATAAAATATATGTATATTTTACTTAGGAAAAACTATTGCTGGAAGAATGACAGTACTGGAATTTATATTTTTAGGTGATTGTTATGTATCAGTATTTTCTTCATATTGAAACATTCATTGTAGTCACAGCTTAGTCCTCTGATAAGGAGTCAGGCTGTTTGGGAGTGAGCAGTGCTGTTTGCAGAGGGTAATTCGTACTCCAGAGTTTCTACTCTGTCCTCTGTTGGAAGGTACTGTCATAGGGATATCAAAATAAAATCTCTGCCACATGAATTCAGGATTCGGCACAAACCTACCTTTGTTTTAAATGTAAGCAAAGATTTATAGGAACAAAGGTTCATGATTGTACTTACAAAAATCTCAATGTACATGAAATCTCTAGGAAATTTTTGTTAGATTTTACATTTTCACAGGCACAGATAATATGCTTCTTCTGAGGCTAGGAACAGGAGAGTCCATCTCCTACCATGGTCGGGAAATGTCAGAAACGATGTCTAGACAGGCAACAGCAGGCATTAGAACTCGTGATCCCAGCATAGCTGCCCTTTCAACTGGAACAAACTTGTGAGGAACTGAATTTGGACTTAGGATCCTGTTTTGTTGGGGGTACTTAAGCACTAATACCAGCTGACTTATTTCCTCCCATTGCTGTTACAAATCTTTTTGTATTTATGTATGTATTATGTTGGTGCTCTGCCACCACTGCTTGCTTTCAATCTGTCGTGATACAAGAAAGGGAGACTTTTTTAAAGAAGAAAATAGTATCATCACTAATTTTGAGCTGTAGGATTTTAGGCTCAACCTTTTTTTAAAACTGCGGTTTAGTTTTAAGGAAGGGTTTCAAGTGTTGTCATTTTTAAGAATAGAGGAGGAGTTGGGAAGGAATGTGTGCGTTAGTTTGTCTTAAAACAGTCTAAATGTGAAAAATTCAGAGGTACGTCAGTCTACTGAGAAATTGCTTTTGGTTCCAGCACTTGCTTAGCTTTTGTCATGTGTGATGTAGGAAGGTGCTGTCAGTGGCTGCTGGGTGGTGGCCGAGGCTGTGAGCCTGTGACCGGGTGATCTTGCACCGGGCCGTGTTCGTAGCGCCTGCAGGTGAAAACGATGAACTGCAGACTTGCTTCTCTCTTTAAGCATCCTGCAAACTATTCAGTTTTCTAAATGTAGGGTTTGGTGGTTTGGGTTTTCTTTATGGCGAGCCGTACTCTTATATTTGCATTAGTGTAAACTGAAGTTTTGTCGCGTTGGGGAGGGCTGTTAGGGGAGTACGTGAGACTGAACCTGGAGGGAAGTGTCTGAGGAGTGTAGCCAGAGAAACTGCTGAGCAATTTGCCGCCTTTGCTTTATACAGAGGTTGCAATAAGGACTGTTGGCTTTGGAACAGTGTTAAAGCTGAAAAGAAAATGGCCACCAGAAATCATTGTTGCTACAGTAACAACATGGCTTGATTATTAACGTGCTGCTTTAACTACTGTTAGGAATGTTGTGTGACATATTGCTTTAAATTAGAAGTGTCCTTAATGGGAACAGATCTTTTAATCCATTTAGATATTAATGGATGTCATCAGGCTTCTTGTTTGAGAATGATAATGTATTTATTGGAGAAACTAATTTCTAGTAAATGTTTTTAAAACCTCATTACTGCTTTTCCTATGCCAAAAAATTACTTGATGATTTTAAATTTTAATAATAAGCATCCTGTCCTTATAAAACAACTTGCAGGGGAAAAAACTGTACAGAGATACAATTTCACAAAATACATGTATCTGGTAACATAATTTCTGGAATGAAGTCCTTAATGTTTTCTCTGCTTGCAATAAAGCTCTTTTTCTTTTTTTTAAGATATTTTGTATTTTGAGTTTGAAATAAATGTGCCCAACCTACATCCTGTTTGAAGATTTATAAATAAGGATCAGATTATAGAGTGGAATTTACTTAGGGAACTCTATTTTATTTCATAAGAATGTAGGTGTATGCATTGCGTGGTAAACTTTGCAGGTTCTCCATTAATAGAGTGCAGTTATGTTGAGGAATTTCAGAGCTGTGTAATACAGCGCATCAGGAAAGGGTTATGTCAAGTTCAGTGAGTATATGAAGATTAATTGATGCATTTCTGTCTCTTCTCAGGATTCCACAGGTGGCAGATTGATGCCAGGTGTGGACCAACAATAGACTGTCTCTGCTCTTCACCCAGTTTACACCTAGAGAAGATCCCATTTTTCTGTACTTTTTTGGTTTTTTTTTTTTGCTTTAGATGGATTTTGATGACATTCTCTGTTGGCCTTCCCAACTGAGAAGGCACTGGATTCATTCAGTAGAAGTGGGGCTGATAAACTGTTTACAGGCAGGTGCCAAATACATGTAAGAAAACTTTGAAGTTGTAGAAAAATACGCAGTGTGTAAAGACAGATGTTTGAACTGTAGAATGTTGCTCCTTGGGGGTACACAAAACAGGATGCACTAATTTGTTGTACACAACCTTAGCTTAAATGTTTTTTATTCTTACACTAAGTTTGGCCTGCTTCATGTTCTTACTAAAATTATGTAGTTTTGGAGAAAGGAGAGCATGACACTACAGATGTGTAATTCCACTGTACAGTTTGGTATTTTAAAAATGAGCCCTGAAATATGAGGCCGTTTTCTTAAAATGAGCTACCTCAGATGTTTCTAAAACCTAGCCTTTTTTTTTTTTTTAAAGACACAAAATGTATGTTTTTGAATTAGGGCTGTTGCTTCCTTACAAAGCAAAGTGAGGAAGCTTTCCTGATTTGGATTTCCAGTTACTTTCAGCTGAGAAATACGATGTGCAGACTTGGACTAAAAATTGGTAAGGAGCCATGATCAATTTTTTATGAGGTAGGCAAGGTTACATGTAACTAACTGGTTTCTGGGGTGATTTTGTGCACCCCATGGACAGAGAGTACATCACTGTATTTTAAGGTGTTCTATGTAAAGCTTATATGATGATACAGTGAAGATATATATATATAAATATATGTATGAAATTATATAGAATATATATGTAAATTCAGACTGGAGCAGGGAGTGATTCTGTAACTGAGGGGTAGAGGCAGTTCCTACACAGGTGTTGATGAGATTTTGCTGACAGTATAATGAAAGGAGAAGTGTACACTGTCAAGGTTGATGCCAAGGATATATACAGTGCAATTAGTAGTTTTGAATGGAATGAAGAGGTGATGCCATTCTGTGCTTTCAGCTCTCCCTGTTGAGGAAAGCTGTTACATTTAAGGCATATAAGTGCATCAAGATGGATAGGCTAAAGCTTGACTGAAAATGTATGAGTGTTTATCCTGTAAAGGATATGTTGATCTGTAGCCTAAACAGGTAGAGAAATTATAGAGAAAGTGAATTATTTCTCTGCAGCTTATTACTTCTGCTAAGTCTCATTGTGAAGGATGCCATTCAATTTAGTTGGATATTGCTAGTCTGTAAATTTATTTATTAAATATCAATGATACTTGGAATGCTACACCTAATTGTAGCTGAGGGGAGAAACCGCATTGATAAGTAACCTTCAGAAACAATATATGTTTATCATTGTGTCTTAAGGCCTTGAAATTGTAGATGTTTTCAGAACTCTCATCTTTAAACTGATGATACTTCCATTTATTCATATGTTGATTGTTACATATTTTGTTCACTGGATAATGTACTCTTAAAGTATGTTCAGGTCCCTTTGCTTCTCTGCACACCTTTGCATCTTTATTGTGTGCATGTTGCATACGTCTTTAAATGTTTGCTTTTCATCTGTTTAGTAATAGAGTGGAAAAGTATTTTCAACCAATATGTTAGTCGAAACCCCTGTCTATCTGGAATACTTTTTCCTCTGTCTTTTCCGTACTTTTTCTTTACATAATGCAGATATTTTACATAATAATTAAATCTGTTGTTTGACCTAATTGATGGTATAAACACAGCATCTTTTTTTTTCCATTCAGACAGCTCTGTCTCAGTACTTCTTTCCCTACTGTGATACTCCTATTAATGTTGCATTCAATTACTAGTATTCATGTTTGGACTGAAACAGCTTCCCAGTCTGAGGTATGATCAGTTGTGTTCATTTCCTATGCTGTCACACATTTCCTTGAAGTGCTTCACCATCCCATATGGAGTGTTGTCAAAAAGCAAAACTTTCTACAAGTAGAAAAATGAGAGGTTTCAACACTTTCACGTGAAAGCCCTACCACAGCTTTGGGAACTGTGCATGTGGCTTTTACTGTGATGAACAGACAAAGGAAGAACTGTAAATTCTTTGAACTGTTTTTCAGATAACTCTCAAAATCTAGCAGGAGATTCAAAATGCAGGAGGCAGTCTTCTCTCTTGCAGTCCCTTGCTTGCTTGCTTTTGTTCACTCACTACAGATTCTTTGAAGTCAGAGGCATCTCCAGTAAAAAGACTTAAATTTTGTCTCTTCATGACGCTTTTGCTTAATTTGACTTCTGGATGAATCAAGCTTCAGTAGCCTACCTGCTTTTAAATACCAGTTTTCATTCTGTATTATCCTTTACAAATTTCATTTTGGTAAATTTGATAGTGGCATTTATAATTTAGTTGACAAAACTACAATTGGAATAGCATAGATTGAGAGGTTTTACAAATTCTCAAAAGGAATTTTGTGATTTTAGTAAACCTCGTGTTTAAATTCAAGTGATTATTTAATCTATGCTGAATGTTAGTTCTAGCTATTTGTTGGTTCTGAATGTAGGTTGAGTTATTTTTATACTTTTTAAATAGAAATCAAAGACAAAGCTCCTTCTGCAAACAGAAAGCAGGAAACTACATTTTGTACAGATGAGGTCATTGCTGACTACTTGTTAGGAAAATGGTGGTATGGGCTTGTCTTCAGGGAGCTTTTCAGCTACATTAACTGTTGTAGGAGACTCTTGTTAGCTAAGCTTTTGCTTTTTCTGTTCTCTTCTGAAATTTCTTTATCCCTTTTGTGTACAGTTTTCACTGGAGCTTCTTCTGGATTTCTTGTAACAGACTTCTTAGAGTAACCTTTGCTTTCTGCTGGCTTTTTCTCTGCATTGATATTTAGGATTATAAGATTTCTGTAAGATGATAGATGTTTTCCAGAGCTGCATCAGGTATTAGAATGAACTTTCTTCCACACCTCACCTCCCTCTTTTGAATTTAGCATATTTTAATGCTGAGGTGGTTATATCCTTATAAATGTAGATGCCACTCTTGACTAAGGAGTCAAATTTTCTAAGCCTCAAAGTCAAGACTACAGTTGCAAGCCTTTTGCTTTGTTTTTATGTCAAGCTGGTGGAATGGATTGTTTACAATTTATACCAGCAGAAGTCGTTAGGAGTCATTCTAGGCTTTGTTTCTTCTTTCCTTCCCACACAAGCATAATCAGCTATAGAAGCAAAAGTTAGTTTTATATTACATTATAACTCTCTTAAAAAAATAGCAAAATGCCAACACAACCAAACAAAGACTTCAAACCAACCACTCAGGAATCTTATCTATGAATTATGTTCCTGTCTGCAACTGCTTCAAATAGTGATGGTTAAAGATAAATGTCTTTTCCCAAATGGGTGTAGAAATGTCAGTTATCGCAGATCTGTTAGGAAATAGGAGATACGTGGTAGATAAGTGGATGAAAACTCTTGTCAGGATTACAGAAAATTTTATTTAGTCATTGTACACCTTTGCATTCTAGTGTTTCTCAAGCTTTTTTTTTTCCCGGAGAGGGGACAGGTTATTATTGTAGCAAAAAGAGCTTCCATCTTTTTTTGTTTAGTGTCACTGGGAGTGAACTTGAGATTGCACCCATCTCCATCATTGCAGTTTTCTTCCACTTCCTGTTCTCTGCCCTTATCAGAGCTGGCATCTGCTTATCGCTGATGAGAAGCCTGACCCTTTTACAGCCATCCTTACACCTGCTGTGGGCCCCTTTTCACCCTTTGAATAGAGACGCCTCCAGGTGAATGTTCTGTAAGCACATTTCTTACCCAGTTCTGCCTCCCTTTTACTGCTCTCTTTATTATATGGCAGGGGAGAGTGACTTTCATTCTCACTTAACTTTCCTGATGATGAGAACAGGAAAATTTGAGCCAAAGCATTTGTGATGCTGAAGTCTTTGCCTTTCCCTAAGGAGTTTTGGGAGAACTACCTGTCTGGGATCTGCTGGTAAAGAATGTCAGGTACTCAGTTATTTCAAATGTCATCACCCTTGGAATGAATAGTAGGTGTTAGAGTTTGATTGTTTGTACCAGAGTGAGAGGAATCTTCTTTGACTGCACAAGGAGCTTGAGAGGTGAGTGCTGGTTAAGGACTATTGCTCAGTACCTTTAAACATTCTCAGTGCTATCAGTAGTTTGGGGTAAAATCTGGTGTCTTGGTGTAGGTTTATTGCCTTCATCAAGGTGTTTGCATGGCTGTAGGACTGTAAGTACATCTCCTATCGGGTGGAGATTTGAATACCAGAGGGTTTGAAAAGGGGAGTTCATTCTGCCGGGCCCCTTTATAAAGTTGTGGCACAGGGCTACAGTGGCCAGACCTTAAGCGCCTTCTTTACTTCCTGGTGATCTCTTTGTGAAACTTCTGTCACCTCTCCTTCAGCTGGACAATATCCATATTATGATTGCTTGTCTTCTATTTTCCTTTTTCTTTCCCTCTGTGCCAGATGTAGAATAATCCCTGAGTTTATCCCCGAAGTAGTTTGTGAGCTCCTTGTGTTCCCAAGAATACTCAGATTCAAGGATACTTGCATTTAAGTTTTCTGCAAAGAGCACGTCCACTGAGTACAAGAATAGATGCCCTCTAGGTAGATGTAGGCTAAGACTTCTCATTTTATGTCAGTTGGTCCAAAGGAACTGTACAGAGATGTAATGGCTTTCTGTATATGGTCTGCAGTTTTCTGGGCTCGGTCCTTTGATGCGAAGATTCTGTCTGCACTTGAGTCACAAGCCAATGGAATCTGTGTTGAGAACAGTTATTGGTGATGTCTAGTTAATGGCAATATTTAGGAGATGTGTTTGTTGAGGTCATTTTGCATGGGGGCAGTCATTGGTGTCGTTCTTCAGTGAGAGAAGTGTTAGGCTGGAATTGTTTCTGCCCAGGCTTACCGAGGTGTCTGGTTTAGTGCTGATTGTAATGTTTGATAATGTAAAGCCTGCACAGACCGTTTTTGAAATGTGTTCTGGCTCTTCATGTTATTTTAGTGGCGTTTTTAACTAGCTTTACGTTTACCTTTTGTAATGTACAGTAGAGCTCCACTACTGTTTGAAAATAACACTTTCACTACTCTACATGAATGAACATGACTCTGAAACCCAACTAAATGTATTTTTGTCTGCAGTAAATCTTACATGCTCATTTCTCAAAAAAGTATGTTGAATAACAATAATGCTTAAGGCTCCATGGTGTTTAATGTGACACTTAGGAAACTTTCCTGGGGCTAGGGAAAGGAGCTCAAATACCTTCTTCTCTTGTGTTGTTTCGTATTGCCCAACTGGACCTTTTTGAAAGGTCTGTCTTCCAGTACTGTCTTTGCAGTTTGGGCAAGTGGCTTTGAGACAGTTGCTGGCTGAATGGAGAACTCAGAATTAAAAGCTGTGTGTGAACAAAATGAAGGAAGGAATCCTAGCCAGTATAAGATGATAGGTATCTTGTTCGGAGTTAATTTTGATGATGAGTAAGCATTAGTTTAGTCTTAGATGCAAATTACCAACACTTTCTGTAAAGCTGTGTGCTAGTTGTGTCTTCATTAGAAGTAGACCTGGTTCTGTAGAGATACTGTACCCAAATCCATTCTTGTTTTTGTGCAGCTTCAGTGACTTTCAGAGTCTCTTCCAAATGTTACATAGTCTGATATCTCCAAATTAGGAAGTGAAAAATTTCCTTGTATAGTTAATTTTAAATATCCAGGAGCAAAACTGAAATTAGAGCATTTATTTCATCTGGCATTAATCAGCATTCATGAAGGCAAATAAGTTATGATTTTAAAATGGGCCAGCTAGCCTCGGAATAATAAAACACAACGTTGCCCTAGAAAAGGTGAGGAATTAGCAAGGACCAGCTTAAAGCCCTTCAACACCTAATCTTAGATTCATTCATCATTTTTGCTTAGGTTTTTAAAAAGCTTTTATTTGCAACCATTTCCTTTCTGTGCATCATTCCATGTTAAGGGAACTTGAGATCTGACTTTGAAGGCACTAGCAGAAAACACAACAGGTTTTTTTGCCATGCAACTTTTTTCCCCTTGTTCTGCCCATGATTTCATGCTGAATTTTTTAATTAATATATGACACCTGTGTTATTTGAAAGTTACGCCTGCTATTTGAGAGAAGACCTCTGGAATTTTGATACTTTTACCCTGAGACACAACCAATAGAAAACTTTTGTGGCTGTGGGTTTCTTTTCTCTCTGCTTTGCCTGTCTTGTCAAATAATCTAGGACAGAAGCAGAAAACAGCAACCACTGTACAGTAAATTCTTTTCTTTATTTTGCAGGTTTGTTTTATTGTGGAAGTGGATCTTACAGCATAATGTAAATCAAACAAGCAAAGGTAAGTAGAAGTTATGTGTTGGGTGGGTGGTTTCCCCATAAAATGCCATTAACATATACTGCTTAACATGCAGAAAAGTGGTCAGTGAAAATTCTTCTGAAATTTATATCTTGATTACTGTAATTTATAGATGTAGTGTCACTTCTATGAGACCAAAATGGGAACAAAATATATCCCCCCTCTTGTTTAATATTATGATAATTATGCTTTTCTTCCATAAATTATTATCGTCACAAAGCTATCAAGGTGTTCTGCTAGCTGAGAGCCAAAATTATGAATACTTAGTTTCATCCTCTGCGTATTATCCACCTGGTTTCAAAGTCCTGAAAGTGTACTTGCATTGTCAAAACAGCATGTTAAACTTGCACTTACTGTATTAATAAATAATAGTGTGAGAAATTTGACCAGCTCTCAGAATAACATTTCACATTTGTAATAATGAAATTCTGTTGGAGTTCTTTCCACCTTTGTGTCTTTAGGAACCTTTTTGGAAGCTATTTGAAAGACGAAAGTGTCTGGAGATTTACTACTGGTACTCAGAGCTGCAGAACTGAAGTGTCCATTGGCAATTGCAAAGAGGCCATCTAGGAAAAATTTTCTATAACTTTGACATTTCTCCTCCCCCCCCAGCCCCTCTGTTATTTTGAGAAGAGGAATTTAGATAAGCCCAGATATTTTCTCTTCCATGTACTTGATACTCTGCTTGAGGAATATGAACTATAGAATTAATCTGTTTTCCATATAATTATGTATAACATTTGACAAAGAGCAATTTGCTTTAATCTATTTTAACTTGAGCCTTTCAAGACTATCTTTAGGTAAGTCCCCACCGTTCAGTAAATTCTCTGCTTTGGAGACAGGGCACAATGGACTCGGGTACAGAGGCTTCTATAACAAACAAAGTTGACTTCTCAAATGTCCTGCTTGCTGTCTGACTAATGTGCCATCTCAGGATATAGCTGCTTGCAGTAACCTGCTATTTTGAAGAGGTGAGAGGGAGATCCCATTTGCTTAAATGAGGTGGTTTCTCGTCTCTAATTGCTGTTTACAACTACCTGAAGGGAGGTTGTAGTCGAGTGGGTGTGAATCTCTTCTCTCAGGCAGCCAGCATCAGAACAAGAGGACATGGCCTTAGGCTACACCAGGGGAGGTTTAGACTGAATGTTAGGAAGAGCTTTTTCATAGAGAGAGCTGCTTTGTTTGTCTTCTGTTCTGCCAAGACTTCTTTAGAGGGGTTGCTCTCAACTTTAAAATACTAATTACAGCAGAGTGCTTTATGGGCAATGTAAAATACCTCTCCGGTTGAGTGTTGATCCTTTGTATAATGGGGAACTGATTCACTACTTTGATTATGAATTGTCTTCTGAACTATGAACAATTAGAAATAAGCTCTACTGTTGTATTATGCATATAATTATGGATGGAGAATGTTTACTGCCTTACTTTGCTGGTTTCTAGAACATATTGCTTTGAGAAAAGGAATAAATATAACTCTGCAGAAGGAAATACTTTGTCTGAGGATCATTGTAAAACAAGAATTGTGCTAGGAAGGGAACTTGAATTTAAAATAAGACTCAAACTGTTCCCTGTGCCTTCTAATGCTTTCAGTACTTAATGCTTAAGATTTATGTTCTGTTTCTTCTTAATTTATGTGCTATCTAATTACTGATTTAAATACAGATTAATTGAAAACACTAATATACAAATAACTGTGTTCTTTAGGCTTGAAGTCTTCTGAATGAAATGCCAAAGACCTTTCATTTTAATGGTGTTTAGCTGTGTGTAACAGAAAAAAGCTGGTCTCTGAGGAGAAATCCTTGCATACATAATGAGAGGACAGAAAAATGTGTGAAAGAGTACATGGAGACAGTGTAATGATGTTAGATCAGTATTGTTATTGCTTGAAGGAGATCTTGAGGTTCTGACAAAACGTAAAAATGACAACTGAAGAGTCAGTAAATCAGTGAAAATATTACAGTTTATTAGGGAATGAAACAAAAACCAGATCCAGTTATACAAATCTGTGGTGCACCGTAGTTGCATTGCGTTGCAATGTGTACTCGTTTTTGAGTATGAGCCTAGTTCTGTGACTGAAAAAGAACATAGCAGAGCTGAAGAAGGCTCAGAGAAGGGCAGCAGGGATGACAGATAGAGTTCATTTTCAAGAACGACCTGCATTTCCCAACTGCCTCTTCTGTCTCCACTCATGAGTGTAGAATACAGCATTGTGTAGACTTCTGAACAATAAACTTAATTCCCACAGCTCAGTGCAGACGTGTAGTTTGTATGAGCTTATGTCTTTTAAAGCAATAACTGAAAATGTGGTTTAATGATTTGCTCAACATTTTTCTTGTACACTTGACCAAAATGCGTTTCCTAATGACTCTGCTAGTGTGCTTTTCATGTAGGGTTTTTTTTAGTAAAGGGTTTGGGCTTTTGTTCTTATGTTTTCAAATCATTCCTTTTCCTAAGACAAATATAAAAGTAGCATGTCCTGACTTTGAGAAATAAATAAAGAAATATGTTGCTTGTTAAAACCACACAGATGTAAGGTACTGGTACTGATACAAACTATGTATGTATTTGATTGGGATAACTGTGGTATTTGTTGTTAAATTTTCTGAATTACAGACTGCATCCTCTGACTTCACAGGAGGACCTGTCCTATTTTAAATATGGGAGAAAGTGAGGAAAAAATAAACTTTGTCTCAATGTGTTAACAGTACAGTGGGCCACACTTCTGTGTAGTGGGAAGGGTTGCGGAAGAAAGATACTTGTGCTGAATTTCCCTGTAATACAGTGTAAAGTGAGGTCATGTTTTAAGCATTTTAGATAGACGTTATTTACAGAATTCTGCACCAGGCAAATTTTAGTATGTGGGATTTGTGTCTCTGGCTCAGACAGGAATCTCATATAATTTAGTCTTCTTCATATTATCCTAGTAACATGAAGATGAGTTTTCTGCTATCACATAACTTCTGCTGAATTTTAATTAAAGAAATACCCCCCCAACTTGATTATTATCAAGGTGATCCAAGGTTTTCATCTCACTTAAGTTTTTCCGGTCATGTACAGCATGTTATTGCTCGTATTTGACAGCTGCAGGAATGTTTCTCAGTTCCCTGTGCTCTACCCATGAGGAAAAATTAGATTTGCATACAGAATTTACCACCACTTGGTGGCAGTACCTGGCTTCAAGAGGACTTGTTCCTGAGCAGATAAGGTGACTGATTCAGTAAAACTATAGGGAGGAGGGAGTAGATTAGTTTTGCAATTTCTAAAAGTTAGTTCTGTGTTTTAGAAATGAAACTACTTTGTAACCAACTGGAAGGATTTGCATTTGTATATCTCAGTGGAAAATCTAGCTATTATGTCTGTGTAATTTAAGAGTATTGCTTGTGTTAATAGTATTCTCAGAAGATGGATTTAATGTTCCCCTGTTGATTTTTTTTTTTGCATTCACTTCTAGCATTTTTCTTCAGTTGAATAGTTTAGTTCAACTAATTTTATAACATAAAATTTGTTCTGTGGTAGTATTCTTTATAATGTGTCATTCTGCAGTTGAATGGCGGACTGCCAAAGCAGCTTTTTTGGCTTTTGAAACACATTCTGCATCTTCACTTTTTTATTTTTTCATATAAATTTTAGGAAAAGATTCCTCAGTAAATTTTTTTGTCAACAAAGTAGTAAAAGTCTGTGCCCTTACACATAATTGTTGCCTCTTGGTTGTGCCAATTCGGCAGTGTTGGGGTCCCAGCCTTTTAAACTGGCTAATGAAATGGTTGATGAAGTGTGAATGAAGGAACCTGCAGGAGTGGAAGAAGGCAGCAGTTATTTAAACTAGCTTTGCTGCGAAGAAAAGCATAATTGCGATGTATAGCATAGTAATTTGACGGGCTGTGACTCCATGCTGAAACTACTTCCTCTTCTTTGTAAACAAAATCTTCTGCAATGGTCTGCAGGTCTTTAATGTTAGTATTACGCCCCATGTGAGACTGTAGTGGTGAGACTAAAGTGTGGAAGCATGCAGATACTTTCCTGAACATGATCTCTTTGTGAAATGTCTCACTGTGACTGGAGATACGACAAAGCTTTGCCCACTCATACCATATGTGAAAGTTAAGAATACACTTCATTGAAAAACACAGGTAATGGTGATGAAAGAGTTGAAAAGTGTTTTCTCAAACATATAGTATTTCTAGAAGGAAAGCAAGCATAAGCATGTTACATGGCATCACAGAAAAGAACTCGTGCATGTAAAAGTAAGGGAGCAATTTTGGAGAGAAATACAGTTGGTCCTCTTGCACTTCATGCCCCCCATATTGCGGCTTCAGATCTTAGTGGCATGATTTTTTAGTGATGAAGGAGGCCCGGTTTTGCAACTGTGCATGCGTGGCCTGGCATGCATGAATATTCAATTAGGCAGTTATGAATATGCAATTCAACTCTCACAGCCGCTGCTCGGATCACCCCGCCCATGCCAGCGGCCCCACTGCTCCCATCACCCTGGCCCCACCTGTGCCGGCGGCCCTGCCACTTCCCCACCTCCCTGGCGCAGCCGCTGTGGCAACTGATACACAGCAACACAGTGCCAAAACAGTGCCGGGGACACGTCTGAGGGTGCGGGGCAAATTTGCATATTAATGAGCTGCCATTCAACGTGAAAGTAGGGCTTCACAGAACCCGATTAAGACTGTGGGTCCGCGATGTAGGAGACCCGACTGTAGTATGTATTTCACAGTTCATTAATTCTGTATGTTTCATACTTCCATGTCTCTTACTGGAATACTGGTAGTCATTACCATGTGTGTCTACATTTAGGGCAATTCAGTATTTGATTGTAATTCACATCTTCAGTAGAAACTAATGGTAGTACAATTCAAACTAGGTCTCACTACTAAAGACAAACTAGAGAGCTGGGCGAGCATGGAGACTTTAAGCACTTGGCTGTCCTCTGTGAGCAGGGTTGTGGAGTGCTGGGGAGACTTATGGAAGCCTGTGGAGTTGCCAGACAATGTGTGGCTGTTCGTAAGTTACGAGATCCAATATCTTGGTTTTTTGTTCTGGCTACTCATCTGTTTAGAGATACCTAGTTCATTTTGAACAGCATCTACCAATGAAACCTTCTTGAACTGCTGTATGAGCACTTAAAACGAGAAAAGTGGTTTTTTATAGTGATACGTCTGATTCTTGTGACACTTAAATTGTATTGTCATTTATTTTTATTGATTTCAGTATTGAATTTTAGCATGATGCCTCCCATTGTGACAAACTGGTTTATTTTCCCAAGCAAATCAATATTAGAGGACTAAGATAAAGAATGGTCGGTGGCAGTAATGGTATTCTTGTCTGTAATTTGTGGTTGTAAGATGATCATACTTAAGTTGTGTTCAGTTTTCTCTGACATGAAATGTTAACATATCAGATGTTTTTGGCTAAAAATCAAGTTTCTGAATTCTTGACATTTTAAAGAAATATTTTACTTTTCTTGCTGTTCTGACAGACAATTTTTGAAGATGTAGTTTTATTATGAACAAAGTTTGAAGAAAATAGACTTTCTGAAGAAGTGTGTGCTTCAGGTTTGATGTTCCAAAATACAGTCTTACTGAAAAGATGGACTACTTGTGCACTGTGGCTCCTCTATTAAGTCGGGATTTGGGTTTCTGTTTGGTCAACTTTTTCCACAGGGGTAGGACATCTCAGTGAATCAATCAACAGTGTAACAGAACATGAGTGGAAGTAACTTTGTATTTATTTAGGCATAATGCAAGTGTTGTACAGTCATACCTCGCTTATTCACACTTCTGGATTTGCATATTCGTGGATTGTTTTTCAGCAAAAATTATTTGATTATTCATGGAGCTTCCTGGTCGACGCATGTGCAGTCCCTCTGCTTCGCTGATGGGCAGCACTGTCACTCCTTCGGGGTGGGACTGTCACTCCCCTTGGGGTGAGTGGGTCGTACCTCTCGCTCGCTGGGGACTGCCGCAGTTTGCTCCCTTATGAATGTTCCATAGGTTACATGGTGGGGGAAGGTTTATAACACACAGGTTATAGTCCCGCAGTGCCACGGCACAGCACAGTCCCATTCTGCAGCAGCAGGCAGCCTGTGCCTGCTCCGTAGTGGGACCCTGCAGTGGGAGATGGCGGTGCTAGGCACAGTGGCCCGTACATGCTGGGAACAAAGTGGCCTTGCTCCACTGGGCTGCTCCTGCACTGCTGCCACGGTGGAGAAGCTTTATAACGCTGTGTGCCCATGCCCAGTGCCCGCCCATGTGTGCCAGGAGCCGGCCAAGTGCTATGTGTCCCCGGGGGATTGTGCACATGATGCCTGGGGCACCTGGTGATACGTAACCCCAGAAAAAGTGCCAGCGTCCCTGGGCTCACCGTGGTGGCGGTGAGGCAAGCACTGTGTGCTAGGATGGGACACCAGTGGGAAGTGTCCCTGCCACCACCAATGCGCCAGGGGGAGACTTCTGTTCCCGCATTCCCTGGTGCGGCAGGGGGAGGCAGCGTTCTGCACATGTGCAGAGGTGGTGTAGCCACCACAGTTAAAGGGAAAAAACCTCCAACACTGATACCACTCACTAGTGTGAGGGGCCCTGGGGTGTTGGACAGTGTCGGTAAGTTGAGGGTTCCCAAGCTCTAAGAGCACTGGTGGCACAGACCCACACCAACCCAAGCCCAGGGACACAAGGGTCCTCTCTGGCAGACTTCTGCCTCCTCCGGGGCCATAGGCCAAGCATCTGCCAAGCCCCCCACTCCGCTGCCCCCGTGGCCCCGGGGTGAGCTTCCCCACCACAGTGGCAGGGCAAGCATACATGGCGGGAGTGGCATAGGGCGGTGAAAGCAGCACTGTGGCCAAAGGGAAGCCCCTGGATTCTCTGAGGGTCTCTCCAGTCAGAGAGGTCTCAGAAACGGATCCCTTTGCTCCCCTGTGCTGTGAGAGGTGGTGGGGAGGTGTCGAAAATGCTCCCCAGCGCTCCGGGGGATGGTCATGGCTTATTTGTATATACATGATACACCTATATTTGCTGGACACCAGGAGACCTGTAGTCTGTGAGTTTCAAGGTTTTCCATTGTTTAGTCCTTTTATGGAAACAGCTCTGGATCTGAATTGTATTGAAGATAACTAGTTTTCAGTGGAATTTCTCATGTTGTAGTTAGATTAATAACCATATACTGTATGTAAAGTTGGTGTGGAGGGGGCAGTACTCATGCTGTTGTGCGTATTAAACAGGCTGTCCCTTCACAACAGAATTGTTTTAAATTGCAGAAATGTTCAGGTGAATTTGTAAATTTCAAAGCTAAGTAAGGCAGTGTCTAAATAGTGTTTCTGCTGTGCAGAAGGGAATATATTTTCAACAACTTAATTTGCAAACAAACAGAAGCTGGAGGAAGGCAAGATGAGTCCCTGACTCATCCTCTAGTTGTCAGGCTTTGTGGTTCTATTTCCATCTGAAGGGTGGATTGGGATAGCCTTTTAAGAAGAAATAAACAGGAAAACAAGTAGTAGGTATTTTTATAATGATCAAAGTATCATGATTTTATTTGGGGTATTCATATTGCTAGATAACACTCAAAGCTCCAGAAGTGTAAACTGTATGTGTTACTACGTAGAAGAGGTAAAAGTGTGTGCAGGTGTCCTCTAAATAATTTGTATCTTTTTTTCTCAAGATGTGGTTGTTTTGTGCTGATATACTACTAGTTCCTCTACTACTCTGTACAATTTTCCAAAGGTTCTTAAGCATTTCCGTTTTGGAGAAGTTTGGTGCTTGATGTTCGCCATTATTAAGGTGCTGAAGGAAAGCTTTATTGCAGGAATGCTTGTGGATAAAATGGTAGGTTGTGTTAGTTTTCTATATTTACATAATGAAGTCTTGAAGAAAAATCTAAATGGGAACAGTGCAAACCTGAAGCACCTTTCCTATCTCTTGAATATTTGAATAATCCCTGGAGTGTCCTGGCTATCCACATATCTGCTTAAAGAACTTAGCTTATGAGGAGTGACTTAGCACAGAACAAGTATATTTTTGCCTTCATTACAGCACTGATGAAAGATGCTGTATTTCTTCAGTTTCTTTAACTAGCCTGATTAAATTCCACCATTTTAGGAAATGGCTTCTAAGTTTTTGTGCTACTTAATAGTCACTCTGTGCTTTTAGCTCATTGGCTCATATTTATGAATTTAGTGAGAAACTTCACTTCATGCTTTCCACGAACTCAACCAAGTCCTTTAGTTCACTTTTCAGCTCCAATGTGCTTTTAAATCTATTTAAACCTCTATAAAATAACACGCGTTTTGCAACAGAGGCTGACAAATCTCTTTCTACAACTGCAAGTAGGCAACAACACTAGAGTGTAAGCTTTAATGAACTAGCATTGCATGAAGGCAATGCTGTTAATTTGGTGTGTGAGCCTACTACATAGTAAAGGTTGTCATTATGAAATAAGAACTTGGAAAGGTCATAAACCTACTGGTAATAAATACAATTAATAATGTACATAGAACAATGGAATCATGTACATTCCTATCAAAAAGAATTATTAATGAACAGAAAGTGGACAGCATAGATCTGATGACAGGAAGGTTGCATCTAATCTGAATCACTGACTGACCTAGGAAGCTTGCTCAGAGGGATTACCAAATAATTATGTTAATATGCAATTATCACCTCATTTCTTCTGTAGTAACCTCAAGATGTAGCGTAGTAAGGGTGTTATAGCAAGTGCTGATAGTTTGCAGAAATACTGATGTTCAAGATTTTTAAGACAATAAGATTAGCTGAAGGCATTTAAATTATATCTGTCAGCCTGAAGATAGATCTGACCTTACACTTTTTTAATGCTTAGACTATCTCTCCACAGGCAGTCTTATCTGCAGAACACATTATGATTTTTAAAACTGATACTTCATGAAGAAAAACAGTATTTAAAATTCTGCAAAATTTAAATTACTTAATAGGGATGAAATGTGGCTTAGTTGGATAAATAATGTGTTGTTTTCTAGTTTTGAATATGAAATAATTTCTGTATAATGAGTAGTGTATCATGTAAACCAGGAATAACACTGTTAAGTGCACTGCAGTCATTCTGGGCTTGACTGAAGTAATTGCATTGAATTTGACCCAGCCTTTTAGATGAGGTGTGTGTCAAAGGCATGAGCTTGGGATTGTGTACACATTGAGGCTTTTTGAGAATCACTGTTTTTACACTTACATTTCGCTTAGGTGAATTTCAGTATGTGCTTAAATAAAAACAATATAGTCCTGGTAGAGAATATGATAAACACTATTTTAAGCGAATTTAAAGTTTGATCTCTGTATTTAATTTTTAAAATACACAATACATTAATTGCTATATATTTTGACAGAATTAATAATTTTGTATTCCTGATATGACATATTGCATAACCTTGCTTACATCTTGGTTACAATGATTGATTTTTCTTTTTATCCCCAGAGGAAAAATGGATTATAAGGTTTCCTCAAAAAACACGGCATTATGTCTTTAGTTATACCTGTCATTGTTATGGCATAAATTTTGATACACTGAGTGGATGGTGCAACTCAAGTGTTGCATCTTGGCTCAGTGTCACCACAAGACTCTAAATTACTGCAATTTAAAAATATATTTTCTATGTTTTCCACACTCTTAAGGATGTTAACTTTATTCTTCTTGTCCCGCACAAAAAAGAGTGAATTATAGTACCTTGATAGCTGGGGAAAAAAGTGTTAATTAGCAGAAAAATGTTAAAATGTAGCAGTGATATTATTGATACAATAAGCATTTTAAGCTTGATTCAAAGACTGAAATCTGTGAATGCTGTATTACCACAGAAGATTTCTAATCAGATCCACATGGAATACTTCACAATCTCTACAAATACACAGCATGGAAAAGAGTCTCTTACAGGACTGTGTGGTGTAACGATTTAGATACTGCTCGTGGTAACTCTTGAGAGTCTCAGTTTAATGGTGACCATAGGTGTCCTAGCCACCGTTTTAACTTATGCTTTAATACTAATATTTAGCATCAGTATGGTTTTGCCTTCATCATGTAAACCGGTGAGGACTTTTCAGGAGCCATTCTGATAATGAGGATTGCAGTCTCCAAGCAGCACAATATTCTCAGTTTGCCTCCCTGCTGTTCAGGGGGTACCAACGAAGTTGCTTTAAATGAAAGCGTCTGTTCTTCTCTGAGCCCCTCACACCAGAACAGATGGGTGGAACTTGGAAGGTTTTACCTCAAAGGTGGTAACAGTGAAGCCACTCATTAACACTGAATTTACCACTTCGTTAGCAACATTGCTTCCTGTTGAGAAAAGCTAATACAGGCTGTCAAATTGACTGGGCACGCTTTTGTCTACTTCTGCAATAATGAAACAAGGAAAATACGCGTCTTCCAGACAAAACTGTCCTACTCAACTTCTTACAGACTTTTTGTGACTATTTTTATACTCTGCTACGTGATACTATGTGAAGCTTACAATATTGAGTTGCCAAATTGTTGAAGCAGTTTTGCATCATTGCAGGTTTCCCTTCTTTTAATTGACTTTTACATTACTGATTCTTAGCACATGTTTGCACTGCCCATTTTTAACTTTTGTAAGTGATGTAAAGACTCATGCTGGGTGGTGCATTATCACCATATTAGAGTGATAGCTTTGAATGTGATCTTATTGGAAGTCATTATTATAGTGGAAAATGACTCATCTCAAACCAGCAAAGAAATGCAAAAATCTAAGAAATGGAAAGATGAGAAACTGAGGTATTTGGTAGAACGTTTGCATAAAGGTTTGTTATAGATAAATAATATAATACAATATTTTGCACACTACAAGCATTTATTATGCCTATGACATGAACATTGCTATGTTTTTTAAATTGGCTACTCCAGTGATGGAGTAGCAAAGGAAATACTTTTTAATGACATTTTTTTCAATATATTTCTGTTCCAAATAGAGTTACCTTTTGTTTGCAAAAGTAAGTTATCTTACATTAAGGTCTGTATTTTACAGACTTAAAGGAGGTTAAGTATTTGTTTTGTCCTTTTGCTTATTGGAAACAAAACAAGCACAATAACAGAATTTCCATGAGGCCATACCTAGCTATGATTTGTGTGGATAGCTATCATAATGTTGAATTGAAAAAACTAGTAGAAATGCTGGACATGGAAATTTTAGAGTGTGACATATGAAGATGAAAGTGCTGTTGTTTAACCAGGTTGTTTTCTCTCCTCAGGAAAAAAGGATGTCGAGAGTGGTCTTCCTTGATTTCGATAAAGGACCATTGCAGGGAGCCATGGATATTAGTTGTGAGTTATAAAATCTTAATTCAGAGTTAATTCATGACTCCTTTTAACTGTGCTTTTCAAAATGTTAGTAACTGAAACTATGTGATGGCAAGAGTCAAATCCCCCAAAAGACCAAGGCAAGTGGTACTCTTTCAGGATAAAATATATGATCTCCGTAAAATATAAATAGATGTTTCTGGCTCCTAGGTGTATATTTTAATGCCTTAACCTCATTGTGTTCTGAGGACCCATATAAGAGGTGAATGCGAGGGTTAACTGAAATTTACATTGCTGTTGGTCACACACTGATTTTCATGTAGTATGGGCAATTCATTTTTGCTTCCTAAGCATTAGGTAGATGATTTGGTCTATGAATAAAAGTCACTTGTAGAAAGACAAGGCCTCCTGTGAGGAGTTAATATGCAGTTATTCTCTGTACTAGTAGATACTATGATTTTCATACTCTGGATTCAACATGATGATTTCATGTGGTAGATAAATCCTAGTGAAATGTTTATTTCTAACTCATTTTTCCCCACCTTTGAGAAGATGTTGTTTTATTTGCTTATCGTGCAAAATAGCCATGTAAGTAGGATGGGATTTATTTGTTTTAAAGTATCTGTTTTGTAAGAAGAAATTGGGAAGATCTTAGTTTCTTCAGTGTGTTTGATCCTTTGTTGTGTCTGTCACTAATCAGATGTTCAAAATCAGCTTAGTTGTGCTTCCTTCTATAATACCAAAGTAAACACTTCTGCAGGCTTCCATGTAGCATCAGGCAGTTGTATCGATTGCATCAAGTACTTTGAAAAAAGTTATACCTTGAGAAACAAAGATTTTGTTTCCTTGACGCTGAAGGAGTTATGTTGTAAAAAACTCCACAAACTAAAATTACTAGTAAATGTCTGAGTATCCTCTACTCCTTACATGTTTTACTTCTAGAAAGCAACTAATTATAAACTCAGTTTGTGTACATGGAGAATATATTCACATGCATTTTGACAATTCCTCCGTCTTGCTCGTGTGTAGGTTTTCAGGGTTCTTTAAACTGGGATACTTAGCAGTGATTAGTTTGCTTTATGATTCTTATTCTTGCATGGCAAAAAAAGTGCATTTTCAATTGCTTCATTGATTAATTTCAAATGTCCTGAATATACTAAATAAAAACCTAAATGTTTGACAAGTTCAAAATATTTTTTTAGATTACAGTGTGAAGAAGAGTGATCCTGAAGAGCAGTGTAAATTAAAATGGCCGTTACTTATTTCTGTGATTGCCTCATTCTTTTCTTGTTTGTTTTTTAGTGTAAATGTACTTAATGGACAGACCAGCAATATGGATGATTTAGAGATAAATACAGAAGTCACTGGTGCTAAAGAAGAAGAAATCCTATGTGATGATAATTTCATATCTGAGGAAGAAGGTGGCAATCCTGAACCACAAGAGAGTGATACATCTTTTCAGAAGAACAACACATTGTCTCTGTCTGAGGAGCTGTCAAGGGACAGATCTGAAAAAGCCTTAAGTGGAGGCCAGGCTTCTCTATTTATACACACTGGTGCTCCTACTGTTTCTAGTGAAGACTTTATGTTGTCTAGAGGAACTGCTGTTAATGGACCAGTTTCACACTCCACCTCAACAAAGACTTCCATTATGAATAAAGGCAGTGTTTCATTAACCACTGGGCAGCCTGGAGGTCATCACACAGATTCCTGCTCGACTTTGACAGTGGTTCATGATCTTCAGCTGCCTGCAAAGAGTACACCACAGAAATCAAATCAGCACCAAGTTTTATTTTTGTTACCTGATGTAGCACATGCTAAGAACCTGACTCATTCCATAAAAAATGTACCTACCTCTGCTTCAGTTGGTTGTGATTCACAGAAAACAGTAGGAAATAGTGTAGATAGCACTTTAGTAAGCCAAGTAGAAGTTTGTGAGGATGATAAAAATTTACTATTAAAAGATGATTGTGTTGATACATTAACAGGCATTTCCTCAGGTACAGGTGATTTCAGATCAGGATGTGAGCCCAGCTGGGATCCACAGAAAGAGTTTATACAATTTCTTATGACAAATGAAGAAACAATAGAGAAGTCTCCTATTCACTGTAAGGTAGGGCTAGAAAAAAAGCGAAAAAGGAAGATGGATGTTAGTAAAATAACACGCTATACTGAAGACTGTTTTGATGATACTAGTTGTATTCCTAGTAAATCAAAACTAATAAATGTTGAATTCTTAGAGGAGAATGAGGAGCTACAAATAGTAGAACCACAGAAATACTCATTGAGTAAAGTAAAGCCTGAATCCACAGACGAGGACCTGGACACTGTTGATGCTATCCAGCAGCTCATTTATAGTCCCGCTAGTAACTGTGCAGAAGATACTTCTCCTGTTCACACTAGCACTTTTCTTTCCAATACTTTGAAAAACAAATGTGAACAGAATGATTCTGAATCACCATCTACTTTCAGTACTGATGAACCATCATTTTATCCCTGTACGAAGTGCAATGTGAATTTTAGAGAGAAGAAACATCTGCATAGGCATATGATGTACCATTTAGATGGGAACAGTCATTTCCGACATCTCAATGTCCCCAGGCCTTATGCATGCAGGGAATGTGGAAGGACATTTCGAGATCGTAATTCACTTCTTAAACATATGATAATTCACCAGGAAAGGAGGCAGAAACTGATGGAAGAAATTCGTGAGCTGAAAGAACTTCAGGATGAGGGTAGGAGTGCACGGTTACAATGCCCACAGTGTGTATTTGGTACCAATTGTCCCAAAACGTTTGTGCAGCATGCAAAAACACATGAAAAAGATAAAAGATACTACTGCTGTGAGGAATGCAATTTCATGGCTGTGACAGAAAATGAACTGGAATGCCATCGAGGGATCGCTCATGGAGCAGTAGTCAAATGTTCAATTATTGGTAGTGACATATCCCAGAGGAAAACCCAAAAAAAGGCATCCTTTAAAGATCCCTATTTAGGATCCTCAAGAAAGTCATCGACATATATGTGTAAGATGTGTCCATTTGCTACTTCAGCTAGAAGCATTTTGAAAAAACACATGGCATATTTGCATTCAGCATCATGCATTGATCCCTTTGGTAGCCGTCTTAGACTAGAGAAAAGAAAAGGCAGCATAATAGAGGAATCGTTAGATTTTGGTGCCAGGACAAAACAGTTGATCAAACATTCTTCTACTTTTCCAAAGAACTCTGCTTTAAAACAGGATGTAAAAAGATTTGGCTCTACTTCACAGTCCGGTAACTTCGGCAAACTTCACAAGAGACCCTACAGGATACAGAAGGCTCGGAAAAGCGTTTCACAGTCATCTGTAAGTGTGTGCAATCTAAATTCTACAAACAAGAACTTTCTGATTAGAAATAGCATTGACCAAAAACGTAAATGTTTTCATCAAGCAGCAAAGCAGAAAGCTAGTTCCAAAAAAAGTGGTAATTATTTATATAGACACAAATATGAAAACTACAGGATGATTAAAAAATCGAGTGACTCATATCCTTTGCATTTAAAAAAGGAAGAGTCCAAATCTGTCAGTGCTTTACATTTATTTTCTTCATCAAATAGTCCCCATAATAATTGTTTTGTCATGGATTCAAATAGCCTTGATTGCAAAAGGGCAGAAGGCTGTAAAGATCGTAGACATGTAGCTGTAAAAAGAGTGATTAAAGAATCCAAGAGGGAAGGCTCTGTTACAGGAGATGCTTTGGATTGCTATCCAGATTATCTGCATAAAATGACTGTTGTTGTTTTACAGAAACTTAACTCTGCTGAAAAAAAAGACAGCTATGAAACGGAGGATGAAAGTTCATGGGATAATGTTGAACTATGTGATTACACTACACAGTCTGTGGAGGATGAATCTTACAGTGATATTAATCAGGAGCATGTAAACCTATTCCCCATATTCAAAGGTAAAATGGAAGATAATGAAGCTGGTGATAAATCTTCACTTGGTTATGAGCAGAATGATGGCTTTTATTTTGAGTATTATGAAGATGCTGAGGGTAGTAACTTCTTGCATGATTTGCATGATCCTCAGAATTTAGAAAATGTAGGATCAGCATTGCCAAAGCATAATTCAGTTTTCCACTGGACTGATTTGTCACTTGAAAAGAAGTCCTGTCCGTACTGTCCAGCAACCTTTGAAACAGGTGTTGGCTTGTCCAATCATGTCAGAGGACATCTTCACAGAGCTGGACTAAGCTATGAAGCTCGTCATGTTGTTTCACCAGAACAAATTGCAACAAGTGACAAAATGCAGCATTTTAAAAGAGCTGGAACAGGGACTCCTGTTAAACGTGTTAGAAAAGGTAAGATTTTTTTTTATTATTTGGGTACAAAGTAAAGGGGACAAAGGGAATTAACAATCACTAAACAAGACTTGCGTTATCTTGTAAAGCCTCTCTTCTTGTGATTTCTGTTGTCATGTTTTAACTGTACACAATTGTCAAAAAATGTTAAAATTATTTTCTTTGTAGCAATTGAAAAATCTGAAACTTCCTCTGAGCATACATGTCAGCTCTGTGGAGGCTGGTTCGATACTAAAATTGGATTGTCTAATCATGTGCGAGGACACCTGAAGAGGCTTGGCAAAACCAAGTGGGACGCACACAAGTCTCCGATCTGCGTTCTTAATGAGATGATGCAAAATGAAGAGAAGTATGAAAAAATCCTAAAGGCTTTGAACAGTCGCCGCATAATTCCCAGACCGTTTGTTGCTCAGAAATTTGCATCAAATGATGACTTTTTATCTCAGAATGTTATACCTCTTGAAGCATACCATAATGGCCTAAAGACTGAAGATATATCGGTGTCTGCATCGGAGGAAGAAGGGCTGAGCTTCCTAAATGAATGTCATGAAACAAAAGCAGTACTACATGATGGCAAAAAAAGTCAGTCACTTACACTGATAGAACTCCTGAAAAACAAGAGGTTAGGAGAAGAAAGGAATCCTGATATTTCCCCTCAAAAGATTCATAATCAAACTGCAAGAAAGAGGTTTGTTCAGAAATGTGTTCTTCCATTAAATGAAGACAGTCCATTGATGTATCAGCCACAAAAAATGGACTTGACTATGCAGTCAGGTAAGAAGGTGTTTCTTGACAACATTTCCAAAGAATCCTCTAATTCATAGAAAATGTGCCAGTGCTGAGTATTTTATTTGGAATTCTGTTCATTTAATTCTTGTTTCATTTCCAGAGGACACTTGACTGTGAGAGGTAGCACAACAAATTTTTCTGACATGTGTTTCCTAAAGTGAAAAAGCCCCTCAGCAGCACTGGGTGGGGTTTGCATGGAACATAGTTCCTCTTCTACATATGACTGGGCATACAAATTCAAAGCGGACACAAAGTGAGCATCAGTAAGGAAGAAGATACATCCTGCAGTAAACAAGTTGAAATGTCCATTCATATTTGATAGACTAACAGTTCTGAAATGTTTGGGCTTGTAACCCTGTTTTTGGGCATTATAATAGCAGGTTGGAAACTGCGTTTAAATCTTTGAGATTTGTGCAAGGTGGCATTTGCTCAAACTAACAGAACTGTTGATACCATTATAAATGCATAATACTGGAAATTGGTGAATCACTGTCAATTAATTTTGATTGTTTTAGGCAAATATACTCTTACGACATGGATTAATTCTTGTTTGTTGCAAAACTGTGGCTGCTGTGAGGAACTCATGCTTGCTTAGGGCCTGTCTGTCCTGCGTGATGACCTGTGCTGGTTCAAGCTTTGTTGGAATACACTTGTAGCCAGCAGGTTTCTAATGCACGGCCTCTGACGGATAAGGACCTGGATTGTCCCTCCACTGAGAATTGTGCTAATGAAACAATTCTACAATCAACTTCCTAGTTACTCTGTATGCTAGTAGAGCAGGCTTTTAGAGTGATGTGTTTAATCTACTTGTCACATAAAGAGTTATTTCTAGTCTTGGGGGACTATTACAGCATCCTTTTTAATGTGTATGTAGAACTTGCATTTACTTGTTTCTTGTTTGGATACCACCTTATAATGCTTTAGGATTCTTAAGGTTGAGGACCAGGGTCTGATTTTTACACCCCTGACCTTTTTTGTTGTGTTGCTTTTCTTGTTATTACCCAGGTTAGTAAAACTGGCAGTGCCTAGTACTTTTTCACCTATATTCCTTTCTTCCTTTAAACAAGTAAAAACAGCAATCTGATGTGCTCAGAAGTTCTTTTGGGGGACTACAAAAGTGTGGCAATCAATTTCTTAACAAAGGTGGCTTTCTAAGATGTCATACTAGAAGTGCAAGAGCATTAAATTTTATATCTTCTGGACATCTGTGGTTGTCCCTTAAGACAGGAGATTGCTTAATAAAGGAAGTGTATCTTTGACAGGCTTTTTTTATTTGAAAAACAATGCTCAAGGAGTAGCTTGTCAAACCTGACACTGTGGATTACTTTCTGGTTAATATTTATGACTAAATACTAGGTAGCACCTGTTTGATTGTGATGAACAACCAGGTAAAAATAAGCATACGCTTGCAGAGTACTAACATACAAATGGGGCCCTATAGTTTTCTGTGGCTTAGGTAACAGAATTTGATGACTAACGCACTGTGCCAGTTGAATTAATAAGAAAATAGTTAACATGAAGTTGAAAATCTTCTGGTTTTCCTAAAAAAGACAAATATTTCTAATTCTGGTTTTAGTTGTGAAAAGGTTTTTGCCAACCAGGTGTTCTTGTTCTGTAACTTGCCTGAAAAAACAGCATGTCTTCTGTGGGCTGATGGAGAGTAGCATTCTTTCTTTCCTGCAAACAGAGGCTTTCCAGCTGAGTAGTTTTTGCTTTTTTATTTATTCTTCCAACAATTTACTAGTAGAGAACCTGAAATATTAGTTTACCAAAGCAACATATCTTTGGTAAAATGAAGGGAGAAACATTACAGTGAAGTTGATCAGGGGACAAGTTATAATGGTTTCTTTGTCTGTGAGGAGTTCAGTATTGTTTCACTGTTTTCCTGCGATAAATAGCATGCTGCTTTGTTGATCATTTCTGGAGCACAAAGATTTTAGCAAAAAACTTCAAATAATTTACTTTCATTATTGATTGTGTATCTAAAGTAATGAACTGAAAATGCACTGAACAAAACATTCTGTCTAGCAGCTGTTCAGTGGTGTGTTTTACCATCTTTTTCTCCAAGCCTTCAACAGCAGCCTGATTTTGGTATGGCACTCTTCAGTCTTTTGAGTGAAACACTTTTAATTACCACTTTGTCAACTTGACTTTTCAAATTCTCTTTATTGGAAATGGTGAAAGCTCTGAAATTTCTCAACAGAAGTGTGCTGCTCAAATTGCAGGATTGTGTTTTGGAATTAGAGCTTCATAATGTGGAGATCTGTAGGAACTTGATTGTAGGTATTAAATGCAGAGTAGCCTAATGGGCTCAGGTTGCCTCCTTTCTGTCCTTTTTCAAATAACATGGTTTGGCTTAAAGCACTAGGTGGAAAACTACTAAGGGTTAACGTGGATCCTTCTGATATACTAAACAATTGCGTCAATGCAGTGAATATATTTTAAACCATCTTTATTGCAGAAAACTTTTTACAACGCTTTGAGAATTTCATTTTTTGAAGAGAGAACTGGATTATAGTTTTCTTTTGAATGATAGGTATGCCTGTGAAGCTTAGAACGTGTGTGCATTGCAATACGACGTTTACAAGTGCTGTTAGCCTGTCCAACCACTTACGCGCTTATGCACGAAAGAAGAGTGCTGGACTTTTGACTGGGACAGGTATGTTTTGTTACAGATGTAAAAGCAAGTCTGTCTATGATACATTTTCTTCATCAGACTGGACAAAAGCATTTGTTAATTCAAAATAATTTTGAAGCATCTGCTGGTAAACAATTTATTTGCCATAAAACTTCAGCAACTTGTAAGAAAAGGTATGTTGCTGTTGTCCACTCTCATGTCTGATTTTCATTCTTACTCTTTGATTTTGGATCCAACACTTAAGGTATGTAAGCAGAACTAAGAGATGGTTTCTTAAATTCATTCTCCTACAGTATCACAACTTCTAAACCAGATAATTGGCCTTCTAATAAAGTGGTTAAAAGTATCACAAAAATGAGAGCGAGGGAAAGAAACAGGCAACAAAACAAGTAATTTTCACTGCCTAATATATAAAATTATGAAGAATAGTAAAATAGCAAAACCAAGCAATTTTACACACAATATACTCTTGTAGTTATTTAATTTCTTGTTTGTCTCACAACCCGAAAAGTACCTGCTCTGACCTTAAGTGTAGTACAGCTTTTGGCACTGCTATTGATGTTTTTAATTAAAAACACACTTCCTTTTTAATTTTTGCTAATATGCCAGAGATCTACAGCTTGCTTGGCTGTACGAAATTTCTGAGTTTATTCGGATTATTGCTGAGATGAGTAGGACTTCACTGGTCAACAGCAAACTGAGGAGAGGAGATGCAGTATAGTGAGAAAAATCTGGAAGACAGGAAGTCTGAAATATTCCGTAATTAAGAAAGGCAGCCATGACTTTGCTGTGTTAACGAGCACAGACTTTTACATAATGCTCTTGTAAGATGCATAATCCTTTTTTTAATCTGTAAATGTAACTCATTATACTAAGAATGACAAACCGAACTGCAGGCTTTCTCTTCAGAAGGCTAAAAAAAAACCACTTTTACAAAGTGGGCCTGTGGCTGCCAGATCTTACGTTGCACTACATTAATACTGTAATGGAGCAGATTTAGAAGGAAGTCAGCAGATGCAGTAATAGATCTAACGTGTAGGAGAATACGTCTTTAGTCAGTGATTCTGAAAATTTTCTTACTTATTCAGTAGAAGGGTGATGGTAGTGGACTTCATTTACCGCTGCTGTGATTTGATACCTAGTGGTGAAATTGTACACTGAGAACAATCATTCAGTGAAGGAGACACTGTGCCAAACAGGATAGTACACAGAGATTGGATCCTGG